>VMDO01019054.1:0-40597 GCA_007922755.1 Pedetes capensis | reverse complement strand
TTTTGCTGTACTGGGGGTTGATCCCAGAGCCTCGCGCTTGCATGCTCTGCAAGTGCTGGACCACTGAGCTGCACCCTCAGCCTGTTTTTTGACTTTTTAATTTTTTTTTGAGACAGTGTCTCACTAAGTTATGCAGACTGCCTCTGGACTTGAACTTGCAATCCTCCTGCCTCTGCCTCCCAAGCCGCTGGGATTACAGGTATGTGCCACCACTCCTGGCATAAATTCTTAAAGAAAGAAAATAGAGTTTTCATTCCAAGATGTTTATACATTTTTTTGGCACTGTGTGTGTGTGTGTGTGTGTGTGTGTGTGTGTTGTGATATACATTACATGTATAATTATTGTATCTTCATGATAGATTGTTCCCTTTTAAAGTATGTAATCTTCCTTTGTAAAATATGTGATGACCTTCTTTATCCCTTCTAACTAATTTTGGTTTGAAGTCTACTTCATCAGATAGGATTATAGGTGCTCCTGTCTATTTTTGGCTTTTACTTACTTGGTATATCATTTCCCATCCTTTCACTTTTAGTCTATTTATGTCCTTGCCAGTGAAGTATATTTCTTGCAGATAACAGAGAGTTGAATGTGGTTTGTTGATTTGTTCCTTCCTTCCTTCCTCCCTTCTTTCCTTCTCCCCTCTCTCTTTCCTTTTTCTCTTTCTTTCTTTTCCACCCTCTCCCTCCCTCCCTTCCTTTCTTTTCTTTTCTTTCTTTCCTTTTTTCCTTCTTTCCTCTCATCTTTGTGGATTGAGCCTAGGACCTCACACATACTTGGCAAAGGCTCCATCACTGGGCTGCACCCCAGCCCATTTTTAAAATTTTTGAGACAGAGTCTTGCTAAGTTATCCACACTGCCTCTACCCTCAAACTTGTGATCCTCCTGCCTCTGTAGGAGTTGCTGGGATTATGCATGTGCCACGATGCCAGGCAGACAAATTGGGGATAAAGCAACTGGTATATACAAACTCTTAGATAAGCAATTAAAAATAGTTGTCTTAAGGAAATTCAATTAAATTCAAGAAAACAAAGAATTAATTCAGTACTTTAACAGAAAAACATAACACAGGGATTGTTGGCAGCTATTGTATCAGTCCGTCTTGTTGAGGATCTTCCTTTTTTTGTTGACCAGCCACTCTCCCAAACATGATGTCTTTCTCAAGGGATTGGTCTCCCCTGACATGTCCAAAATATATAAGACGCAGTCTAGCCATCTTGCTTCTAAGGTACACTCTGGTTGCGCTTCTAGGTTGGATCTGTTGGTTCTTTTGTCAATCCATGGTATATTCAGTATATGTTTCTACCACCATAATTCTCTATAAGACTGTTAAGTTCACAGAATTCTAAATAGGGAGCATGACAAAGTCCTTGTTGCTTTTTTCATACCCCATCCCTCCATCCCTCCAGCATATCTGGAGTTTCTCTTCCATCTTATCTCCTTTCAAAGTTTGAACTGGAGAGGGGAGCTGAGGATGGAGTAAGGTAGTGGGCAGCAAACATCAAGAAAATTTAAACCTCTTCTCTCAATAAAGAGGAATATAGGTAAAAGAGAAATAGATGGATACCATATATTCTCAAATCTAATCCACACTCTTTCAGCAGTTTTAAAGACTACAAAACCAAGTATGATAGCACATGCCTGTAATGGGCGGGGGTGCAGCCCAGTGGGAGAGCACTTGCAAAGTATGTTTTGTTGTTGTTAGGTGCCCTCGAGTCGGTGTCTGACTCATAGCGACCCTATATATAACAGGCAAAACAGTATTATTACTGCTTCTCTGCTATTCATAGGGTTTTCAATGGCTGATTGACTTTTTTGGGGAGTGGGTTGCTGGGGCAGTCTCTCAAGCCTACAGCACCTGGTAATTCCAAGGCAGTATCCCATCCAAGTACTAACCAGGCCCGTCCCTTTTTAGCTTCTGAGATCTGACAGTATCGGATGCCACAGGACTACAGCTGCAGGCGCAAAGTATGTTAGAAGCCCCTAGGTACAAAAACAACAAACAAACAAACAAACAACAAAAACAGACACAAACATGTGGATTAGAATTGTGTGTGGATTGGACTCAGGGGTTGAAGCTCTCTACCACAAATTCAACCCTCACATGATTCTAATCCACATCTGATTTTGTAGCCCTCTAAAACTGTTGACACAACTTTGCTTGCCAAAATGAAGAGGATTTGAAGTATTTGCTGATGAAGATTAAAGAATGCAACCTTCAGTATGGATTGCACCTCTGTATCAAGAAAACAAAAGTCTTTGCAACTGGGTCTGTAACCAACTTCATGATGAATGTAGAAAAGATTTAGGCTGTTCAAAATTTTGCTTTACTTGATTATACAATCAACACCCATGGAAGCAGCAATCAGGAAATCAAAAGATGCCTTGTACTGGGAAAAGCTGTTGTAAAAGACCTCTTTAAAGTGTTGAAAAATAAAGATGTCACATTGAAGATGAAGGTGCGCTTGATTCATACTACGATATTTTCAGTAGTATCATGTGCTTGTGAAAGATGAACAGTGAATAAGTGAGACAGTAGAATTCATGCTTTTGAATTATTGTGCTGGAGATACATATTGAATATACCATGGAGTAACAAAAGAACCAGCAGATCTGTCCTAGAAGAAGTTGAAACTGGAGTTTTCCTTGGAAGAAAGGATGGCTAGGTTACATCTTAAGTATTTTGGACATGTTCTCAGGAGGGATCAATCCCTGGAGAAGGACATCATGTTGGGGAGAGTGGCAGATCAACAAAATAAAGGAAGACTCTCAACTAAATGGATTGATAAAGTAGCTTCAACAATGGGCTCAAACATAAAAAAAGATGATGTGCATGATATGGTGTCAAGTAGTATTTCTTTCTGTTGTATATAGGTTCTCTATGAGTTAGACCTGACTCAAAGGTACCTAACACAAACCCATCAAAGTGTTGAAAGGGTGTGGATTAGCTCTCAGAATATAGATAGATAGATAGAGAGATAGATAGATAGATAGATAGATAGATAGATAGATAGACAGACTATAAATAGTTCTCTTCCAAGTTGAATTTTTTAAAAATCATAATGTGGACTTTCCCTTTCTCTTCTTATAAAGTAGGATGTAGAAGGAGGAGGAAGGGAGTTTCCCTTATGTGATTTTTGGCCTCCCAACCATCTAGTTTACAATAAAATTAAAGGTCAGACCTTCAAGTTTTGCTTTGTAAATGTAGCTCTTAAAATTTTTAAATGTTTTTTTCTTCTACCATAATATAAATTCTATGGTTGAACAAAGACAGTTTTTAAAGAAGAAAAATTGTAAGAAAGAAAAGTACATTAATACAATTTTAAAATGGTTTATCTGTACATATATTTCAGCATGCTAAAGTATCACTAACAATTACTTCAAGGGTAAAAAGATTTTTACCTTTCATATTTTCCATAGCTATAAGGGAAATCAGAAAAGTATTTCTTTATGAAACTTAAACTGTTTTATGAATTTTATTTCTCATTCTCTGTGAGTTGAATTTTGGGGGAAGTACTGGGGATTAAACTCAGAGCTTTGAACAAGCCATGTGAGTGGTCTACCACTGAGCTGTGCCACCAGTTTGTTATTTTTTTGTTTTCAGACCAGGTCTCACTAAGTAGCACAGGCTGCTTCTGGTCTTGAACATGCAATCCTCCTAACTCTGCCTCCCAAGTTGCTATGTTTATAGGCATGCACCATGGTGTCTGGTGTCTCTGTAAATTGGGTTTTACCTTATCTTTAGCTAATAGAAAGGTATATCAGAATGAGATAATACCTGATTTGAAATCTTTGAAAAGCAATGGATGATGAATTAGGAAATAATTCTCAATTTACCTCTTGTTATCTTATTTCATAATCACCTAATAAAGAGTCCTGTTACTCTCCAACATGTGGATCTAATGTAATTTGCATTATTTCATTTTAGCAGAATGTCTCATATTTTTATTTATTTATATGGTCATATCAATATTCATTTTAATAAACTTTCCTAAAGAAGAGACAGTATTGATTTTTACAGGTTAATTGTGAAATATAGGACAAAGTAATAATCATTAGTGATTATGGATTGCATAGGCAGTGAATTTCATTTGGGTTAAAAAAGAAAATCAGGCCTATTTTGACTCAAATGTAATTGTTAAAATATATCAAGCCCCTACCACCTGCCTGATGGAGTTCTAGGTCTTTTTACATGTGACTTTATCCTCACAGAAACTCTATGAAACTGGCAGGATCATCTTCATTTCATACAACAGAAAACTGGGAATAAAAAAAATACAGTTCCAATATGTAATAAACAGTAGAGAACAATATTCAAGCCAATGTATTCTTGTCCCAAGAATAATAATTTTTACTTTACTAGAACTTGCCATTTTTATTATAAGAATAATATACTGCAAGTTAATTCTTTTCCCTATAGAAATTTGTAGAATATTTATTTCTCAAATAAGAACTGAGATTAATTCTAACCATACTGAATCTCAAGTTTTTGTGCCAAAAAAGTCCATGATTCATGTGTAAAACTATGTGAAACAATTTAGCGCTAGTAAGAATTTTCATATTTTTCTTTACTAAGGAGAGACAATAGACATTAGAGACTTGGACAGTGTACTAGGAAATATGGGGATTGAACTCACCAAAGAAGAACTTGAAGAACTGAAAAGAAACCTCCCAGTTGATGGTAACTCATTTTAGATATAAAAATTCCTTCAGAGATCCTTAAGTGTTTATATATGAATATTTCTGAAACCAAATTAATATAGTAATGATAAAAAGCTTTCAAAATCTCATAAAAAATCCAGTTCTAGAGGAAGAACAAATCCTGTCTGCATTTTCTAAGTCCATAGAAACTACAAATCATTTGACTAGATTGGGTCAACCGTCTTTCACATCAATGAGCATTTAGGAAGCAGAAAAAATAGGATACAGAAAAGAATGGAAAAAAGTTAATGTATATCCTTTCCACATTTCCCGTTCATTTCTGTATTCTGACACAGTCCCCTAATACTATTGAAGCCCCTCACTGAGCCCATCAGTAACTTACCATTTGACAATTGCATTAGACATTATTCATTTTGCCTTTTACAATATCAAAGACAAGAGCTGCTAATTATGTTAAAATTTTGTTCACTTGATTTCTATGTTGTTCTCTCAATCTGGATCTTCTTAGTTCCCTCTGATTTGCATTTTACATGCTCTCTCTGGGAAATATTGCCATCCATGGCTTTACCTGTCACGTAGAGGTGGATGACTTTCAAATCTGTATTTTTATATTGACCTTTTTCCTGGGCTTCAGATTGGAATATCCAAATGCCTGTTAGACATTTTCATGTGAATATTTCATAGGATGCATCTTTTTTGGACCTGTTTGAAATGAAATTCATGATTTCCCTGCTTGATATTCTAGTCCTGTGTTCTTTGTCTTATGTGTGCTACCTCTGTCTCCTAGTCACCTAAGCTAGTTTGTTTTTGATTCTATGCTGTTTCCTATCAACATCTGGTCTGTCCCCTTTACAATGTCAGTTTTACTTCAAATTACCATAGATATGATGAGTAGATAGATAGATAGATACATGAAAAAATAAGAATAGTAAAATGTTAATAGTAGTTGAATCTAGATGATGAGCATTAAAATGTTCACTGTACAGTTCTATCAACTGTCCCTTATGCTTGTAGATTCTCAGAATAAAATGTTTTTTAAAATCCCATATGTAAACCCATCAGTATCTTTCTGTCCTTGCTACCACTGCCATATTTCAACGCCTTTTGTTCCTAGCTTTAGCTACTATAAATGGCTTCCATGAATGTGACAGCCCTCAAAGGGCTATATAAAATGCAAACATGACCACATCATGCCTCAGTTTAAAATCATTTAATGGCTCTCACTCATGTACTAAAAATGTCTTAAGTCACTTAAGTTGGCAAGCAAGTTCCTTCATGACTTTGTTGTTGTTTGTTGTTACTGAACTTTTATTCCATTTTATACAAGGGAATAAAATCACTGTATCACTTTTTTTTTTTTTTTTTTTTTTTTTTTTTTTTTTTTTTTGGTACTGGGGGTTGAACCCAGGGCCTCATGCCTGCATGCTCTGGAAGAGCTGGACCACTGAGCTGCACCCCTAGCCCATTTTTTTACTTTTTGAGACAGGGTCTCGCTAAATTAATGCAGACTGCCTCTGGTCTCGAACTTGCAATCCTCCTGCCTCCACCTCCCGAGCCGCTGGGATTACAGGTGTGCGCGCCTGGCCACTGTATCACTTTTATTTGAGGTTATAATTTTAATTGTTTCCTTGCTTAATGATATCTCATCTATTGAAAGTGTCCTTCCCATTCATCTGGTTGACTCCTCTTCATTGCTTATCAGAGTTGAGAACCATGTTTTCCAGAAAGATTTTCCTTAACTACCAGGCAATGTTGGATACCTCTTTTCTGTGTTTCTACAGTAATAGTACATATATTTTCCGTTGTACTTGCCATGTTTGTATTGTAATTGTGTATTTGTGTATATTTGCTTATTTTACCTTTTTAATATATCTTTGGATATTGAAGAATATATTGTTCATCTTTCTACCAATACCTACAAAAGTGTCAGGCATATAAGTTGGCACTTCGTCATGTTGAATGAGAGATGAATAAATGCCCGAGTAAATGAGTGAATAGATATTGACAAAATGATTCCTAAAGAAAATGAAAAACTTCTTTTGGTCAGGACACTGATATTTATTTCTGGTATATTTTAACTATTTATCTGCAGCAATTCTGAATGATATGGAGAACAAAAGTCTGTTTAGGAATAGACTCAAGATGAACATATAGTGTTTTTTCCCCATCAGACACTCATTACTAAGATTGATGACACCAGCAGAACTGAAGATTTTTAGAGAATTAACCTGCAGAGATGGTTTTGGCTGTCATGTTTGTAAGAAAGCATCATATCCCAGAAAGAACATTTTTTCTCTGAGATAGATTCTATGGTTCCATGATGAAAATTCAGCTTATTGATATAGAATCAGTCCTTGAAAATTAAGATGTGCAATTAAAATGAACTTAAGTAATAATGTATAATACAACCTTTAACTAGATTCTGGGTCATTATTTAAAATCTTTTTTCCTGGAATTTGTGTTATCTTATAGCTAAAGGGATGACTGATCTGACATCATTGATGAACACAGTGCAAGTTATTACAGGTTGGTGAGAAGTTACTGTAAATTTAAGGTCCTTATTCTTTAAACTACCTGTACACGATAAATATTTCATTTAACATATATACTAATTATATAACCACACATGTCCAGCTTAAGAATGATCACAAAGTGAATATATCTACATTCCCATTTAACTAACACCTGGATAATGAAATAAAAGATTACTAATAATCAAGAAGATCCCTGATATTACTTCACAGTCACTTCCCCTTTATACTTTGGAGGTAATTAGTGTTGTCCCTCCATATTCATAGATTCAACACTTACATATTCAGCCATATTTGTTTAAAATATTTGGAGAAAATTCATCTCTACTAAGCAAGTACAGACATTTTTATTGCCATTATTCTCTAAACAATACAATATAAAATCTTTTTCCATAGCATTTACGTTTGTGAGATATTAAAAATAATACAGGGATGTTTTTAGGGATATGAGAGCATGTGTATAGATTATATGCAAATATTGCCTCATTCTATGTAAAGAACTTAAGCATCTATAGATTATTTGCAAAATTAAAAGAATTTTAAAATTTATTTTTTATTAGCATGTAATTATACATACTTATCCAGTACAGTGAGATGTTTCAACACATTCAGAGAATGTACTGAGTAGATCAGAGTAATTAACATTTTCTTCCTCTTATTTCTTTGTATTTGGAGCTTTCTAGCTCCTTACTTCCAGATATTTATAAAATATAAAGTAGGTTATTGTGAACTATAGTCATTCCACTGTGCTGTGGAATGATAGAATTTATTCCTTTCATCTATTTTGGTACCATTTTCAAACCTTTATCCTCCTTTCTTTCCCCCTTGTTTGCTAACCTCTGTTGTTGTTAGGTGTCATCCAGTTGAGTCTGACTCATAGCGACCTTATGTACAGCAGGTAGAAACACTCCCCAATTCTATTCCAGGCACACCATCTTATGTATGTTTAAGCCCATTGTTGCAGACACTGTGTCAATCCATCTGGTGGAGGGTTTTCCTTTTTTTCGTTGACCTGCCACTCTCCCAAACATGATGTCTTTCTCCAGGGATTGATCTCTCCTGACATGTCCAAAATATGTAAGATGCAGTCTGGCCATTCTTGCTTCCAAGGAGCACTCTGGTTGCACTTCTAGGACAGGTTGCTAACCACTAGTAATTCCTATTCTACATTCAAATCAAGTTTTTAAAGATTCTACTTATGAGAAAAGAACATGCAGTATTTGTCTTCCTGTATCTGGCTTATTTCATATCCATTTTTCTGTAAATGACAGGATTTTTTTCTTCATACCAAATTATGTTCCATTGTGTATGTATACCACATTTCTTTATCCATTCATCCAATGATGGCATTTAGGTTGATTTTGTATCTTTGCTACTATGAAATAGTGCTGCATAAAAGATAAGTATATGTATCTCTTTGATATAATTATTTTATCTCCTTTTGGATATATACTCAGTAGTGGGATTACTGAGTCATATGGTAGTTCTATTTTTAGTTGTTAAAGGAATCCTCATACTTTTTTCGGTAATAACTCCCCTAATTTACCCTCCTAATAACAGTTAATAAGAGTTTCCCCTTCTCTCCATCCTTACCAGCATTTGTTATTTTGCTATTGTTGTTGTTTTGATAGTAACCATTGTAACTGGGTTGAGATACTATATCCTTGTGGTTTTGGTTTCCATTTCCTGGATGCTTAGTGCTGCTGAGCATTTCCTCTTTTGAGGAATTTCTTTTTCTTTCTTTTTTTTTTATTAGTAATTTTTAATGTACAACTTAATGGGTCTCATTATGGTTGAGGGAAGACCATATTATTAGACCACAAAATAAGTCAACAGTTTTTTAATTGAAATGACATCATGTGTTTATGACAACAGGATAAAACTAGGAATTTAAAACAAAAGCAACTTTAGAAATTATACAAATACATGGAGATGGAACACCATCCTTTTGAATGAACAATTGGTCATTGAGGAAATCAAAGTGGAAATTTAAAATTTTCTTGAAATAAATGAAAATGGAAACACAACATACCATGACTTATGGATTGCAGCAAAAGGGTAGCAAGAAGGAAGTTTAAAGCAATAAGCACTTACCCCACAAATGAGGAACATTTCTAATAAACAACCTAATGGTGCATCTTGAAGACCTAAGAATGAAAGAACAAACAAAATCCTAAAGTACTAGAAAGAAAGAAATGCCAAAGATCTGAGCAGAAATAAACAGACTAAAAAATATAAAACATCAATGAAATGAATAGGGTTTCTTTGAAGATAAAATTGTCAAACCTTTAGATGTAATAGCTAAGGAAAAAAGACTCAAAATTAGAAATGAAAAAGGAGATATCACAATACCATAGAAATGCAAAGGAATTTAAGGAGCTACTATGAACAACTATATGCCAATAAATTAGAAAATTAAAAGAAATGGGAAAATTTCTGGACATATAAAAATTGCCAAAATTGAACTATGAGCACAAAAACCTAGACTAACAATGAATAATGAAAAGGGCAGTATTCCGTGACTTACCTGTTGAGAAGTGAGCTGTTACTTTGATGAGGTTGTCTTTGTGAGTTGATGTTTATCTCTTGCAGCTTTAAATAGTTTCTTTGCTCTCTAGATTTAGCATTCCTATTATAATGTGCCATAGGCTGGGATTTAGCTCAGTTAGTAGAATGCTGCTCGGCACACTGTGAGGACCCAGTTTGATCCCTAGCACCACAAAAATGGGGAAAGGATGTGGCAATCTACTCCCAAAGCAATTCCAAACAGTCAGCCACTGAAAATCCTATAAGGATTGCTATGAATTGTATGTGACTCAATGGCACCTAACAAGAACAACATTATAATGTGTCATGGAGAGGATCTATTCTGATCTACTCTGAGTTCTATAAGCCTCATTCCTAACTCTTTTTTTTTCCTTCCCTGATCAAAGCATGACTACTTTCAGTCTGCCATCTTAGCCAAATCCCTGGGAGTTTTCTTAGTAATCTTTTGCTCTTGATTTCTAGCTTAATTACCTACCCTATATTACACATTTATTTGTACCAATTGTCTTTATATTTATAATGGTTTGAAAACTAGATGAATCTTAACTTAGCTGCAACATTATTTCCTTGCCATCATTATGATAGTAACTTGTTTTTTAAAGTTAAAGGAATAATATTAGTTCTGTATGTCTGCACCCAGCTTGCAGCCATATCATGTGGCATCTGATCCTGTTAGATCTGGAAAACTAAGCAAGGTTGGGCTTGGTTAGTACTTGGATAGGAGAGTGCCTGGGAACACCAGGTGCTATAGGCCTGGGAGAAGAACCTAGCAACCCACTCCCAAAACACAATCAGCCATTGAAAACCCTATGAATAGCAGAGAAGCACTAACAATAGTGTTTCATCTGTTCTACGTAGGGTCCCTATGAGTCAGACACGGACTCGAAGACACCTAACAATAACATATCTTCAACCAGTTGCTTGTGGTATAGCAAGTATCCTTATGCCTTAGATCATCTTTTATAATCTGGAATTAAAATATTGAAAACCATTTCACTTTACTTTTAATTTGAAGGAGGAGAAGTTGACTTCAATGACCTGGAAAATACTCTGAAAAATATGGGGATAGAGCTCACCCCTAGAGAACAACAGGAGTTAGAGAAATTACTTCCAGTTGATGGTAAGCATTTCAAATATTAGATTAGCTTTTAAGAGAGTTCATACTGCCTTCAAGAGAGTTAGTATAGTCATCAGGGGAGTTGTTTGGCATTATAAATATCAATAGAGTCTTGACAGAGTTATGATAATATCCTTAAAAATTTGCATTACTCAATTACTTCAGTTTATTATAAATCATTTATAAATTAGAGATAATAATAATTATACTTAATTTCAGATATAACCATTTTTTAATGTTTAGGAATATATAAATTATCACAAAAAATGTACACAATCCAGTGAATCATAAATCTTACCATCAGGAATATTGATGCTTACCTTTAATTTCATTGAGATGTGTTGGGTTAAGACCTACAGACAATGGAAGGAGGAACAGAGATGTGTAGATATACTAGTAGATGAAAAGATGGATATAATCAGAAAAAGTACAAGATACATATTAATAGTGGTCTTAAATGCTAAAGACTTGACATATTTACCACATTAAGGATTTTGTGTATGTTTTTATTTTATTCTTTTTAGAAAATAGTACATTTTAGGACCAAATTATTTTGTGGCTTATACTTATGAACTAAAGTTATTTTATAATACTTTAGCATAAGAGTTCTTTCTTCTATGATTTAAACTATGTACTTTCTTACAGCTAATGGGAAAATATGTACGAATAGCTTGCTGAAATGTGTGAAGGATATAAAAGGTGAGATGCAAATTTAAAAGCCAGATTAACTGAAGCACTTTTGTTTTGTGTTTTGCATTTTTCCTTCTCATTAAATTTTGCTTCTTCTCAGTCTCATATATATCTACATAATTAATTTTAATACATATGCATGTTCATATTGATTAAATAATCTGCCTTTTATTTTTAAAATATATTCTAGCTGTCTTAGGTTTATTTCAATTTTGGCAATGAAAATAACAAAATAGTCCTACATAACAGAGTTTGAGAGAAGCTAATGTAACTTTTTTTTTTTTTGGTCCTGGGGTTGAGTCCAGGACCTTGCACTTGCATGCTTTGAAAGTGCTGTACCACTGAGTTGCACGCCCAGTCCTTTTTTTTTTTTTTTTTTTTTTTTACTTTTTGCAACAGGGCCTCACTAAATTATGCAAACTGCCTCTGGTCTCAAACTTGCGATCTTCCTGCCTCTGCCTCCAGAGTCACTGGGATTACAGGTGGGCGCCATTGTGCCTGACTAGAAGTTACTATAACTTGAAATTTAGTAACGAAATGAACACTTACTATTTGTTTAAATATTTGTGTTACAAATTGTTAGATTTGGTATTTTGCTGCTGTAAATAACCCAAGTGGTTTCTTAACTCTGGGTCAACATGTGTTTTCTTTTAGATATTGTCAATAAAGGATGTAAGTGAGTAGATTAATTTTCACCCTTTAATGATACTCTTTAAGCAATATGCTTGAGCTCAGTTTTTTTTTTTTTGCTGGAAATTTTTAATGTACAATTTAATGTGTTTCATTCTGACATGCATTTCATTGTGACATTTCCATATATGCATTTCTTTGTACATTGCACATATAAGTTCCCCCTTACCCTCTTGTGCCCCTCCTCCCCCCTCACTCCCCTTATCAAATGCCATTGAGCTCGGTTTTTAAGGATAGAATTGATAACCATGATACATAGGAATTAATATTTATTGTACTTTATTTATTATTTCAATTTCCTTATGTCTTTCACTTTTGTAGGGTTGCAAGGTGATGCTTATGACCTTGACAGTATATTTGGAAATATGGCACTCAAGCTCACTCCAGAAGAATTTAATGACCTAACCTCAAATTTACTAGTTGGTGAGTAACTTAATAGCATTGTTCCCTCAAGAGAAATTGGGACTTGAGACTGATATTTTTGATAGCATTTATTTGGCTTAGATAAGGATTTTTTTTCCTAATTTATCTTTTTCTTTTCATCAGTCATTTATTCATTCACCCAAAAAGTTTTTGCTGAGTATTCTTAGTGGCATTACTTGAGTAGTAGCTACTGTATTAGATAATGGAGAGGTAGAACATTTCCATCATCACAGAAAGGTCTATTGGTCAACATTGCATTAGATCAACCACTAAATATGAAAATCAAGCCTATATCAGTTTAAGATCAAGAAATGGAGTTGCCTATTGGAGTAAAAATAAACATGCTTTAGAGAAATAGAACAGAATCCAGAATCTTATATCAATAACAATATCCAACAAAGACTAGAATATTACTAGATAGATATGAAAGAAACAGGAAAGTATATATTATAGTCAAATAAAATGATGATTCAATAGATTCATCAATTAATAGATTCATAATTGGATATGGCTAGGAATTTGGACCCCCACATGTCTGTCAATATGCCCTGCTGTGGGGACTTAGGTGTTGCTATGAGGCTAAAAGTTATGTCACTGGTATCTCAGATACCAGTAGGGTCACTCATGGTAGACAGGATTCAGCTGACCTTCGATTTGAGACAGACTAGGGAGTAGGACCTGGTAACCCTCCCCAAAAAACTATCCATTGAAAACCCTATGAATAGCAGTGAAACACTGTCAGATATGGTGCTGGAAAATGAGCTGCCCAGGTGGGAAGGCACTGGAAAGACTACTGGGGAAAAGATGCATCTTCAAAGTAGAGTCTACCTTAATGACAGGGACCTCCATTTGCTGATGTGGCATGACTCAAAATGAGGAGAAACAACTGTTAACATCCATGAATATTTGGAACATGGAATATATATAGTATGACTCTAGGAAAATTAGAAATTATTAAAAGAGAAATGGAATGCATTTTGACTCAGATAATCCTATGGTCTACTATGCTGGGAATGAAAAACTAAAGAGAAATAGGGTTGCATTTATCATCAAAAAACACATCTCAAGATCTGTCCTGAGATACAATGCTGTCAGTGATAGAAGAAAATCCATACCCCTACAAGGAAGGCCAGTTAATATGACTATTATTCAAATTTATGCACCCACCATGAAGGCAACAATTGAAGATAGGAAAGATTTCTACCAGTTTCTGTAATCTAACATAGATCAAACATACAATCAGAACATACTGATAATTACTGGTGACTGGAATGTAAAAGTTGGTAACAAAGAAGAAGGTTCAGTAGTTAGAAAATATGGCCTTGGTGACAGGAAGAATACTGGAGATTGCAGGATAGAACTTTGTCAGAACAATGTCCTTTTCATTGCAAATACATTTTTTCACCAACATAAACAGCAACTATACATATTGACTTAGGCAGATGGAGTATACAGGAAAAAAATTGGCTATATTTGTGGAAAGAGGCAATGGAAAAGATCCATATCAAATATCAGAACAAGACCAGGTGCTGATTGTGGATCAGATGATCAACTTCTCATATACAAGTTCAAACTGAAGCTGAAGAAAATTAGAACAGGTGTATGAGAGCCAAGGTATGACCTTGAGTTTATACCACCTGAGTTCAGAGACCACTTCAAGAACACCTTTAATGCATTCAACACAAATTATTGAAGGCCAAGCAAGTTGTGGCATGACATCAAAGATATCACTCATGAGGAAAGCAAAAAGTTATTAAAGACAGGAAAGAAAGAAAAGACCAAATTACATGTCAAAAGAGACTCTGAAACTTGCCCTTTGAATGTCGAGTGAAAGGAAGACATGATGAAGTTGAGGAACTTAACAGAAGATTTCAAAAGGCAGCTCAAGAAGACAGAATCAAATATTTTAATGACCTGTGCAAAAAGCTGGAGACAGAAAACCAAAAGGGAAGAACATGCTGTTTTTGTCAAGCTTAAGAAATTAAATAAAAAATTCAAGCCTCAAGTGGTAATAGTGAAAGACTCTACAGTGAAAATCTTAAATGATGCAGGAAACATCAAAAGAAGATGGAAGGAATGCACAGAGTCATTATACAAAAAAGAATTGGTGGATTACCAACCATCTCAAGACATTGTGTATATCAGGAACCAATGGTATTGAAGGATGAAATGGAAGCTACTTTGAAGGAATTGGTAAAATACAAGGCTCCAGGAATTGATGGAATACCAATAGAGATGTTTCAACAAACAGATGCAGCATTGGAGGTGCTAACATGTTTATGGCATCAAATTTGGAAAATAGCCATCTGGCCAACTGACTGGAAGAAATCCATATTTGTGCCTATTCCCCAAAAAGGGGATCCAACTGAATGTGGAAACTATTGGACAATATCATTAATATCATAGGCAAGCAAAATTTTACTAAAGATCATTCAAAAGCTACTGCAGCAGTATGTAAACAAGGAACTGCCAAAAAATCAAGCCAGATTCAGAAGAGGGCAGGGAACCAGGGACATCATTGCTGATGTCAGATGGATATTAGTCAAAAGAAGAGAATATCTGAAAGATGTCTATCTATATTTTATTGATTATACAAAGGCATTTGACTGTATGAATCATAACAAATTATGGATAAAATTGTGAAGAATTGGAATATCAGAGCACCTAATTGTAATCATGAGGAATCTGTACATGAACCAGGAGGCAGTCATTTGAATAGAATAAGGAAACACTGCTTGGTTTAAAGTCAAGAAAATGGTGCATGAGGGCTTTATCTTTTCACCATATCTCTTCAGTTTATATTCTGAGCAAATAATCTGAGAAGGTGGACTTTATAAAGAAGAGTGTGGCATCAGGATTGGAGGAAGACTCATTAACAACCTGCGTTATGCAGACAACACAACTCTGCTTGCTGAAAGTGAAGAGGATTTAAAACATTTACTGATGAAGATCAAAGATCATAGCCTTCAGTATGGGTTGCAACTAAACATCAACAAAACAAAAATCCTTACCACTGGGTCAGCACGTAACTTCACAATAAATGGAGAAAAGATTGAAGTTGTCCAAGATTTTGCTTTGCTTTGCTCTATAATCAACACCCGTGGAAGCAGCAGTCAAGAAATCAAAAGATGCATTGCTCTAGAAAAAGCTGTAGCAAAAGATCTCTTTAGAGTGTTGAAAAGCAAAGATGTCACATGAAGATGGAGGTGCGAAGGTGCGTGTGACTCATGCCATGGTATTTTCAGTCGCATTATATGGTTATGAAAGCTGGACATTGAACAGGGAGACAGGAGAATTGATGCTTTTGAATTATGGTGCTGGAGACATCTATTGAATATACCATGGACTGCCAAAAGAACCAACACATCTGTCCTAGAAGAGGTACAACCAGAATGCTCCCTGGATCAGGAGTCATTCATTAAAATAGGACAAGGAAACATTGTCTGATTTAAAATCAAGAAAGTTGTGTGACAGGGTTATCTCCTTTTACTGTACCTCTTCCACTTCAGAGCGAATAATATGAGAAGCTAGCACTTATGAAGAAGAACCCAGCATCAGAAATGGAAGGAGATTCATTAACAACTTGTGTTATGCAGATGACACAACTCTGCTTGCTGAAAGTGAAGAAGATTGGAAACACTGATGAAGATCAAAGAACATAGCCTTCAGTATAGATTGTGACTCAACATGAACAAAACAAAAATCCTTACAACTGTGTCACTGTGCAACTTCACAGTAAATGGAGAAGATTGATATTGTCCATGATTTCACTTTACTTGGTCCTACAATCATTACCTATGGAAGCAGCAGTCATGAAATCAAAAGAAGCATTACCTGTGGCAAAAGATTGCCTTAAGGTATTGAAAAGTAAAGATGTCACATTGAAGATGAAGGTGCACCTGACTATGCCATGGTATTTTCAATTGTGTCATATGGTTGTGAAAGCTGGACATTGAACAAGGGAGATACGAAAAGAATTGGTGCTTTTGAATTATGGTGCTGCAGATGAATGTTGACTATACCATGGACTGTCAAAAGAACCAACAGATATGTCCTAGAAGAAGTGCAACCAGAATGTTCTTTGGAAGCAAGGATGTCTAGACTGCGTCTACGTATTTTGGACATGTAGTCAGGAGGGACCAATCCCTGGAGAAGGACATCATGTTTGGGAGAGTGGCAGGTCAACAACAAAAAAAGAAAAACCCTCCACTAATTGGATTAACTCAGTGTCTGCAACAATGGGCTTAAATATAAATAAGATCATGTGCCTGGCACATAATCAGAAAGTATTTCATTCTGCTGTCCATAGGGTCACTATGAGTTGGACTTGACTTGGTGGCACCTACCAACCTCAAGATGTTGGACCTAGCAGATAAAGACTTTCAAGCACCTATTATAATTATTTGGTTTTCAGTCAGCCATTGAAAACACTATGAGGATTACTATGAGTTGGACATGACTTGATGTCACCTAACAACCAGTTATAATTATGTTCCAGTACTTAAAGGAAAATAAAGGAACAACATTTCTCACTAATCATTAGGTGAATGCTGCTCTTGAGGAAACTTAATCCCTAATACTTCTTGTATGCCCCCAACCAGCTGAGCATATGCCTACATCTAGAGAAACCAATAAATACAGGACTGTAAGTGCTTGTAATAAGAAGTTACCAGCGTATGGATGACTAGGAAATGTGAAGGAGCAGGAATGGGAAACTATGAACTTTTGCATTTTAGTTTATTTAGACTGGAATTTATGCTATGTGTATCTGAATCTATTTTGGTTTCTGCAACCACAGCACAAAAAAACTTAGACTTGGCAAATTTTAAGAGGTAGAAATTTAGGTCTCATAGTTCTGAAGTCTAGGAAGTCCAAGATCGGGCCTCCAACAGATCTGGTATCTGGTGATGTCTTATTTTTTCCTTCAATGATAGGTTTGCTGTGTCCTCTCATGGCAGAAAGTGCTGAAGAGATAAACTTGCTCTCTCAAGTTGTTTTATAAGGACACTAATCCCATCCTCAAAGGTGCTCTTTCGGATTTTGTTTTCCAGTGCTGAGGATTGAATTCAGGGATTTTCTGATGCTAGACAGTGCTCTTTACCCTGGTGGTACACCTCTAGATCCCCCCCCTGGAAAACGAAGCCCTCACAACATAACAACTTCCCAAAGGCCCTACCTCTTAATGCCTCACCTTGAGGGTTAGTTTCCAATATATGATTTTGGGAGGACACCATCATTCAGACTATAGCAATGCACATGAGGATTCTTTACATTGTTCGGAATAATTAAAAGAGTTGTTAAATTATCAAATAACATTCCTCGTTTTTTAAAGAAAAAATGGATGCAGATGGTTTACAAAATAATTTTGGAAGTGTGTGAATAAACCTCACCAATAAGAATTTCTGGAAGCTTCTGAATATACTTCCAGTTGCTGCTGAGCCATCTGGGTTGCCCATGAGACTTTCACAGAAGTTTAATTTTGCCAGTCTACTTTCAGAGTAAAATGAATGTATTCTAATTTTCACTAAACATTCACAGTTTTAGACTTTAATTTGGCTCATCAAATTACTACAGCCTGCCATCAAGGGCTTTAAGTCTCTAATAGGCCCCAAGAGGACTATATTTAAATTTGGTAACATTAAAACATTTTATATTGTCAAATTACATTCATATGAATTATAGATCTCCCCACCAGCAATATTTATTTATAATTCAAAGGATCAAATAAACACAACAAATGGATGAGATTTTCTTTGTTTGGAGAAACCTGAGTGTGATAGACACTGCTCCCCAAAGTGCCTGTTTTACCCACCTTATGATCTGTTTTGATATCAGATTTAATTCTACACTTTGTATATGGAGACATTGATTGTACAAAGTAAGCCATTTTGATTATGGAATGTTTCACTTATGCTTTATACCTATGCCCTTCTAAATCCCCAAATTCCCATTAGGTGCTTCCCTCCCTCTGTGCCATAGTGGAGGCATGCAGCTCTGCAAATGACTGAAAATAGAAAGAGACAATTCTATAATAATGCTGGAGATTTAAGAATAGCACTTTCAGTAATGGCTATATCTAGACAGCAGATCATTAGTAAATACAGGGTTTGGACCTAACAGCAACATGAAACATATACATTCTCCAAGACAGACCACAAATAAGTCATCATAAATTTTAAAACTGAAATCATACAAAATATTTTCTTTGACCAGAATGGAATGTATGTAGAAATCAGTAAAAGGAGGCAAACTGGAGAATTCACAAATATGTAGAGTTTAAGCAACACACTCTTAAGCAACTAGTGTGTCAAAGAAGAAACCTCAAGAGAAGTAAAAAGTTACTTAGAGGCAAATGAGAATGAAAACAACATAAAATAACTAGGGGATGGATGCAGTGCAGAGTTCTCAGAGGGAAATTTATAGATATAAATGCTTACGGTAAAAAGAAGGAATATTTCTAATTCATTACTAAACATTACATTTTAAGGAAGTAGAAAAGGAACAGAAAACTAAACCTAGTGCCAGCGGAAGGAAGGAAATAAAAATTAAAGTAGAAATAAAATACAGAATAGAAAAAAAAATAGAATCAATGAAACTTAAACTGAGTTCTTTGAAAAGGTCAATCAAACTGACAAACTTTTTTACCTAGACTGACAAAGAAAAAGAGAAGGTACAAGTAACTGACATCAGAAATGAAAAAATAGAGGTCACTGCTGGTTAACTTACAGAAGAAAAGGATTCTGAGAGAGTGCTATGAAAAATTATATGCCAGCAATATAACAACCAAGATGAAATGGACAAATTCTTGGAAACAGAAATTAACTAAACTGACTTAGGAATAGAAAATATCAATGGACTTGTAACATAAAAAGAGGTAAAGTCAGTAATCAGAAAACCCTCAACAAAGTGTTTACAAGTTCTTAACCAATTGGCTTCACTCCTGAAACCTACCAATTATTTAAGGAATCAAAGCCAATCTTGTTAAGGAAGCAGTAGCAGCTTTCTTAAGGGGCAGAAACACTTCTTAAGTCATTCTATGAGGGCAGCATTACCCTGACACAAAAATCAGAAAAAGATGTCACAAGAAAAAAATTAACATCCTTGTTAATATAGATACAAAAAATCCATACATAAAACTAGCAAAATGAATCCAATAGTACAATAAAAGGGAACAAGTAGTATTAATTTCAGGAGGCAAATATTCAACATTAGAAAAATCAATTCACATATCACATCATATTAATAGACTAAAAGAAAAAATGCATGACTATTTCAGTTGACATAGAAAAGGCATTTGATGAAATTCAAACCCTTTCATGATTAATGTACTTAGAAATTAAAGTTCCAAGGGAATCTCCTCAACATGATCAAAAATATAAAAAATACACAGAAATAACATACTCAGTGGAGAAAGAATAAGACAAGGATGATTTCCCGCACCATTTCTGTTCAACATTGTACTAGAATTTCTAGCCACAGCAATTAGGCAAGACAAAGAAGCAAAGAGGATTCAAACAGGAAATGGAAGACTCATAGACAACATAATCCAATATACATGATATCCCCAAATTTCCCCAGAAATCCTGTGGTCAATGAAGAAATCAGCAAATGCAGAGTACAAGATCAACTCAAAAAATTAGTTGTACTCTATATACCAGCAATGAACAATCCAAAAAGGAAATTAAGAAAGGAATTTCATTTACAAATAGCAGCTAAGAGAATAAACTACCTAGGCATAAATTTAACGAAGTTAAGCAAGACTTGTACATTGAAAACTACAAAATAATGCTGAAAAACCTTATAGAAGACCTAAAATGGAAATACATCCTTGACATGAATAGAGTGAATTAATATTTTAACATATCCATTTTACCCAAGGTAATCCACAGATTTAAAGAAATAATCTATCAAAACACAATGACTTTTAAAAAAATCAGAAATGGAAAAGCCTGTTTTAAATTCATATGGAATAGCAAGAGGCTTCAAATATCCAAAGCAGTCTTGAAGAAGCGTAAAGTTGAAGATTCATATTTCCCAGTTTCAAACTTACTCTAATAAGCAATTAAAACAATGTGTGATCAGAGTGTGATACTGGATAAAGATAGATATATAGATCAATGGAATAGAATTGAGATTCCAGATAATACATTACATAATAACTAATTCATTTTGACAAATGGCAAGTCCAGTCACAAGTTTGAGGCCAGAGGTAGTCTGGGTAGCTTTGCAATATCCTGCCGCAAGATAAAAAAAAAATTTTTTAAAGGGGCTAGGGATACAGCTCACTGGTAGAGTGCTTGCAAAAGTATGCATGACACCCAGGGCTCAGCCCCCTAGTGCTGAAAAAGAAAATCCAGAAAAAATCAAAGTATATGGAAGGATGTGTATAGGTTATATGCAAATACTATGCCATTTTCTATAAGGGACTTAAGCAAGATTTGCATATCTGCCAAAGGTCCTGAAACTAATTCTCTGTGGATACCAAGGAACGATAGAACTCATAATCATGTTTTCTTTTTCTTTGCTCGTTAATAGATTTTAATAAAATTAAAGCGAAAGCCTTTATCTAAGACTTAATGATCTCTCTGATAGGTCTGTGTTTATCTAGCAGTTGAATATAATAGTGTATAGATAATTCTTTATATGACACCATGACATCATTCACAATATTTACAATAGTCTTTTGCTTTTCAGAAGGAGAGGTAGATGTCAATGACATGAAAAATGTTCCAAGAAATGAAGGAATAGAGCACAAAGATAAGGAACACCGGGACTTGGTGAATAATCTGCCAGTTAATGGTGAGATTATCAAATGACAATATACTTTTTAATGATATTCTTTCAGAGGAACTTACATATTTATTTATAAGAATTTCTACAATTGTATTTTCTATATAAGTCAAAGATTATCACGAGAAACTTTTTAAGGGAATTATTGTTTATGTCATAGGAAGAACAACTAAGTGTGTTATCTCATTTTTAGTTTGAGAATCAGGTGACCCTTTAGTCAGAAATCTTTCTATTGTGGATGAGAAATGCTAGTTAACTATTATTCTTCAATCCATTGAGAGTCCCAAAGTTTAAAGTGAGAATTAAGAGGCCCTGGGTTTAACCCCTAGCACTTGGAAAGAAAAAACAAACTCTTCAAAAGTGAGACTATATATTTTGCATTGCATCCCATCAGGAAATAAGACCTATTTAAATATATTTTTGAAAATGGCTGCACAGTTGTCCTCAAATTACATGAGTCTATCATTATTTCCTACAGTTTAGGATGCCACCATAAGTACATAGTTGATTCCTATATATACTTGTCTATTTTTAAAATTTATATTCTAGTCTATTAGTCTATTATGTCCTGATACAAAATTACTGTAAATATAACTGCTATAGAGTATTTTAATATAGGTAGGTAGAATTCATCAGTTTCTACAACCATACACAGATACATATGACCTTCTCCCACCCTCAGATCTGAGTGTTCATTATGTTGTTGTTAGATGCCATTGAGTTGAGTCCGACTTATAGCTATCTGTTGTACAGCAGTTGGGCTGGTATTTAGCTCAGTTGGTAGAACACTGCTCTGCAGTCTCTGAGGTCCCGGGTTCAATTTCAGCACTGCAAAAGTAGGAGAAGGACATGGCAATCCTTTCCTGAGACAATCCCAAAACGATCAGCCATTGAAAACCCTAAGGGATTGCTATGAGTTGGATACAACTCAATGGCACCTAATAACAACAACAACATGTACAACAGAATGAAACACTCCCTGACTTTGTGCTAGACACACAGTCTTTTTTATGTTTAAGCCCATTGCTGTAGCCACTCTGCCAATCTATCTAGTTGAAGGTCTTCCTTTTTTTGCTGACCTGCCACTCTCCCAAATATAATGTACTTCTCCAAGGATAAGTCCCTCCTGACAAGAAGTCCAAAATACATAAAACAGAGTTTAGCCACACTTGCTTCCAAGGAGCACTCAGGTTGCACTTCTTGTAGGACAGATTTGTCGGTACTTTTGGCAGTCCATGGTATATTCAATATTTGTCTCCAGCACAATAATTCAAAAGCATCAATTCTTCTCCTGTCTCCCTTATTCAATATTCAGCTTTCACAACCATATGATGCAACTGAAAATACCATGGCATGGGTCAGGTGCACCTTCATCTTCAATGTGACATCTTTACTTTTTAACACTTTAAAGAGGTCTTTTGCAACAGTTTTTGTCAATGCAATGCATCTTTTGATTTCTAGACTGCTGCTTCCATGGGTATTGATTGTAGAACCAAATAAAGCAAAATTGTGGATAACTTCAGTCTTTTCTTCATTTATTATGCGAATGTCTTTTTATGTAACTTTGAGTGAAAGGGTATTTGTCTATTCTGATTTCTGTTTTTCGTCTTCTCTTTGCTGTATAACACATTACCTAGTGAGAAAAACATATTTCCTAATTATCACATTACCATTTATCATCATGCTGTTAAAATCCTAAAATGATAAAAAAAGAGGATCTTTCTCTATTATATATAGAGCACCATGTTTCGCACCATTATTTTTTGTTTACTTTGGTATATAAATATTGATTATCCTTTAAAATTTAGATCAAAAGTTTCCACATTCAATATTGATATGCATTATTTTGAGTCAAGTTTAGACCATATGGTGATGTACTTACCTGTCTGTAGCTTGGCCACAATGGACTAGGGATGGATAGACTTTGCTGTGTATGTTGTTGTTGTCGTTAGGTGCCGTCGAGTCGGTATCCGACTCATAGCGACCCTCAGTACAACAGGGGAAACACTATTGTCAGTGCTTCTCTGTTGTTCATAGGGTTTTCAATGGCAGATTGATTTTTTTTTGGGGGGAGGGGGTTGCCAGGTCCTTCTCCCAAGCCTACAGCTTCTGGTGTTCCCAGGCAGTCTCCCATCCAGGTACTAACCAGGCCCGACCCTGCTTAGCTTCCGAGATCTGACAGGATTGGATGCCACAGGGCTACGGCTATAGGCTTGCTGTGTATAGGTGATGCAATATGTACCTCAGTAGGTGTGCCCCAGTAAGAGTCCCTCATTAACATGATGAATAGCCCATTAAGAGGCTCAGGAAGGAGAAACAGAACCTCCACTCAGTGCCAGGCCAAGAGTTACCCAACGGATTTGCTTGCCACACTAGATTCACTGGCAGATAGCCTGTGCAGGATGAATGACCTCTGGTTCTGGGTACCCTTTGTGTTTCCATAGTGCTCCTGTTTGCTTGTTTCCTCCCTTTCATCCTCCTCCTCTCTCCTTTCTTTTTGTCCTTTCCTCTGTTTCATCCTCTCTCCTTCCCTCCTTCTCTTCCTTCCTTTCTTTTTCTTCCTTTTACTTTTTAAGAATTTATTTTATTCTTTTAAGTTAAAAAAGTTAGTTGACACTATTTCTACATTCCCCACATTTCTTCCAGCTTGTCTGCTGTAGGGACTTGCATATGGCTGTGATGCTGAAAGCAATGCCATGGTATTTCAGATACCAGCAGGACCACCAATAGTGGAGAGGTTTCAGCTGAGCTTTCAGGCTAAGAGATTAGGGAGAAGGACCTGTCAGCTCACTCCTGATACAATTATCCATTGGAAACCCTATGAATAGCAAAGAGGCACTGTCAAATGTGGGGTAGTGTTTCGTTCTCTTGTACATAGAGTCGTTATGATTTGGACATGACTTGATGGCACCTAACAACAAACAACAATTTCTTCATACTAATGAGGAACAGTGTGATGTTTTGATTTATGTATACATTGTGTAGTGATCAATTCTGTGTAATTAACATATCTATCACCTTAAATTTCTATTGTTTCTTTATGGTAAGTACATTGACATAATTGTTTTGAGGGGGCTGCTGCTACTACCTCTTGTTTCTATTTATCCTCTCTCAGGTATGTTGTTTCATTTTGTACTTGAATGATCTTTGAGCTTCATTTGGTATGTGTGCTGGGGATGCCATTTGAAATGATCCTAAGGTGGAAATATATTCCTAAAAAGCACTTGCCTTTCCTTCTGCCAGGCATTTGGACAGGATGAGTGCATGACAAGTAAGCAAATCCTGCTTGTACTCACCTTCTCAGGGATGATTTCTCCCTGTACTTTCTCTGAGGAAAACTCCCCACCACCACTTCCAGTCCCCTTGGGATGAGGATGGAGTTAGGTGGGTCTTATTTACTCTTAACTTGAAGGTTTATCCCTTTAGGATTGCAGCCTGGAGGGTAAAATCTTCTTTGGACAAATCCAGGTCTCTGGCTTTGTTCACCTATACTTCATGATATCCTCAGCATTATAGTTCAAATTTAGATTCAACAAATGCCATTAGCACATAGTAACACTCTTCTTCCTTCCTGGGTTCCTATTTTCCATTAGATTTTGAACTTGTAATTCCTTATGTTCTTATCAGCTCTACATCACTTTCAAGGAGTTTCTTTTACATTTTATCCAAGATTTCACTTCCCTTCATGAGGAAGGTGGGTCTGAATAGCATGATCCACCAAATAATTGGAAATAGAACTTAATAACAGATTTTAGTTAAGAGTTGAGTTATCTAATTTGGAAGTTCAAAAAGCAAAAAAATACTCTATTCATTCTAACTGATATTTATTTTACCTTTTTTTGTAAATAATTAAGCAATTCCTCAACCACCTAGGATATTTTAATCCTAATTCCTACACCATTATTGACAACCCTCCCCAATGTATATGAACAAACTTCATTGACCCTTGGCCTTCCTCTTGAGACTGATAATTGTTGTTAGGTGCCATCGAGTCGGTATTTGACTCTTAGGGACCCTATGTACAACAGGTGAAACACTATGGTCACTGTTCCTCTGTTATTCATGGGGTTTTCAACAGTTAATTGCTTTTTGGGAGTGGGTTGCTGGGTCCTTCTCCCAAGCCTAGAGCACCTGGTATTCCTAGGCAGGCTGTCATCCAAGTACTAACCAGACCCCACCCTGCTTAGCTTCTGAGATCTGACAGGATCAGATGCCATAGTGATAGAGTAACATCAATGACCACATTATAGAGTCAATTTTTTTCTTGTATTCTTCTCTTTTCTCCAAGGAGGGATTATTGATGTTAATAAAGTAGATACTCTTTTGCAAAACATGAGGATGAAACTTGCAGAAAAGAGCTCTCTAGCGTGAATCCAACTCACATGAGATTCTAAACTGCATCTCATTTTGTAGCCCTTTAAGACTGTTGAAAGGGTGCAAATTAGAACCAGGAATATATGATAGTGATTTGACACATAATCTTACCATCTGTTGATGATAAGCATTTTAGTTATATTTGATTTACTGAAGAAATCATAGACTATCTGCTTCATAAAAGAATCTCTGAAAACTCTTATTTGACATTAAGAAGATATTTAAGATGTCTCAATCTGAAGCAAATATGTTTTTATCTTTTGACATTTTCAGCAACATTATTTCAGCTCAAAGTGTGAGCAGTACCACTATTAGACCTGGACAGAATTAGAGAAAAAGAGTGCTGTTGGGGGTAGAGAAGAGAATATGTAGCATGGAAGGAATTTAATATAAGAAAAGGTGGAAAGTAGAGGGAAAAAAAGAGCATAGCCAAAAGTGAGAATTTATTAAAATAACATTACCCCCAACCCCCATTGTTATTTACAGTGACATTCTAGAAGGCAGAAAGGGTCAGGAAAGCATTAGAGATGTGAGAACAATTTCTGTACCAGATGAACAGAGTCTTCCAAATACCCCATAAAGAAAAAGAACCATGAGGAGTTCAGGACCAAATGTATAGGATGCTTGAATATCCAGTCTTCCTGCTTATACTTCAGTTTACATCCTCATGTTCCTGAGCCAAACTCTATGAGCCAACACCTATGTTCTGAGACTTCTAGTTTCCCTTGATAAATTAGAGATAAACTCTAAAGTTTAGTAAATGTTGAGTTAGGGCTAAATTAATTCCCAAGCCAAAAAAGCAAACATTAAAGATATTATTAACCTGATAACAACCCAATGAGTCTAGGTGTCAACATGGAATATAATCCAATCATCTTGTCTTCACTTTAAACAAATCAACACTTGTTTATCTTGTCACAGTTCCATCTAATTCTATCATTGTGAAAGATAGACAGTGTTCTCTAAAATGCATTTTTGTTCATTTATCCTTTAGTTTTTACTGCTTTCTCCTCTCAGGGAAAATATGAAGGTAGTTTTAACTGCATTATTTCCTTTGCTTGCAATGATGTAATCATTAGAAAAGTGAGTAGATATGGTGCCATCAATTTTCATAATGGAAATTTATTTTTTAGCTTCAGAGGGCTGTCTAAAATTATGATGGAATTAATTTTTCCATATGGCTGGCATGAGCAAAATTATGACAAATATATATAGCTATTACTTAGGAGTATCCTCTAGTCTTGCCATTGACTCCTACTTTCAATTTAAAATAACAATTTAAGATCAATCAAGGCAAATCAAAAAAATATATTACATTAGAAGAAATATATAAAATAATATGGACATGTGAAATGAATATGCCTTTATTCTTTGAAGTCAAAGTTAGAATTTTAAAGTTACTGGTTATTGGTGGTTTGGTTACCTCAGGAGTTAACATTAGGATGGAGGATGAACTGAAGCTTCTTCCCAAAAGTAGGAAAGAAAGGAAAGTTTTCTAATGTTCTGTGAGACCAGAATTTTCCTGATACCAAAGTCAGACAAAGTATCATAAGAAAACTATCAATATTCTTTATAAAAATAAATGTGAAAATCTTTAATAAAGTAATGCTGAACCAAGTCCAGCAACATATTAAAAAGGATTATACACTATGGCCTATTGCTGTTTATTCCAGGAAAGCAAGAAAGTTTCAACATAAGAAAATCAAAGTGGCACATTAATAGAATGAAGAAAAACATTTACATGATATAACTTGATGTAGAAAAAGTATTTGACAAAACCCAACATCCTTCCATGGTTTAAAAGAAAGAAAACAACAACAAAAACAGTGTACTCAGGTTTCCAGGGAAAGATGGCTGATTGGATGTTACTTCCTTGTAATTCCATGAATGAGAAGAATCAGGGTAATGAAGGAGAGACTGTATTCCAAGGAGAAAAAGAGAGGACATGAATCTGGAATCAAGAAGGAGGTGCAAGGACAGCTAAAAAACATGGCGGAACAGAAAGGTGACACCTAGTAAAATAGAAATTCAACTCCAAAACTGACCCCTTGAGGGGAGGAGAACCAGAAGCTACAACCATATGATCATCCTGAAGTGAGAATAGACTAGCAGTGCTAGCCACAGGAGAACCCCACAGTTCTCACTACTTAAGTCCAGTGCGATGATTTGGTATGACAGTGACTCCTGTGTGACAGGCTAGCACTGGAAAAGAAATGCATTGCTTTGCTTTCCATATCACAGAGTGCTATAGCCAGCTACCATCTTGAAAGAAGGCCTAGTGTTTGAGACTGAATTACCCTTGGGACCTGAAAACGGAAAAAATCACGTCAGGGTGCCCAGGGTCACCCATCTGCACTTTCTGGATGGGAGTATACCAAAAGAGGCAGTCGTAGAGATGGAGAGGTTTGGATGCAGACCTGCTGAGAGGCTTAAATAACTGGGAGCTTGTGGAGGATATGGTGGTCAGTGGCCTCACTCTTAAGTGGTGAGGTGCAAACCCCATCACCTGTGGATTATGCAGAAGCTGAGAGCTCTGAGCTCCTGGCCACTAGGCCACTCGATTTTCTCAATTTTCTCCTCACATTGTGGTTTACTACTGGGGAAGTCAGAAAGCCCTGAGACCAGCAGGCAGGGTGCTCAGTTCCCTTGGGTCTCCCCATGCAGTATAGAACTTAGTGCTATGCTTACTTGACTCTCTGATGCACTTGGAGAATACATTTAGGTTGGGAACTCGCCACTCCCAGCCCTAGGTACATAGACTGTGGGGGACCTTAAGTGAAGTGGAACCTGCTCAGCCCAAAGGCCCCCAAGTTTATTGGGACCATGAGTGTCTCTTAGTAGGCAAAGAAGGAAAGCTTCTAAAGTGAATGCAGACCTGAAGCTGACAACGACCCTTGATGAGCCAACCATTAGCCTGAATACAGCACCAGCCTGAAGAGTAGGAACTACAATAGACTCTAGCTGTGAGTCACTACTCATGCACCATCTGGCCAATTCCAATATTGGAGGATCTGGAAAGAAGCTTCACCAATTCCTTATAACTCTTTTTCCTTTTTTTAAAGTTTTCCTTTATTCTTTTTAATAATTTTCAGTATTAGTTTTATTTATTTATTTTTTTGGTACTTTTGAGTTGAACCCAGTATTTCACACATACTTTGCAAGTGCTCTATCACTGGGGTGTGCCCTCTGCCCATTTTTCACCTTTTTCTTTAAGTTCTCACTAAGTTTGCAGGCTGCTTCTGCCCTCATACTCATAGTCCTTTTGCTTTAGCTTCCAAGTTGCTGGGATTATAGGCATGCACCATCATGTCTGGCATTATTTTTTTTAAAGTTTCATGTTTTTATTCATTTTCTTACCTTCATCTAATTTTATGATTTTTCTTTATTATGTAATCATATTTTAATTCCTTGCTATTTTCTTCCTTTTCACACTCCTCCTCCTCCTCCTCTCCTCCTCTCCGTCCTCTCCTCCTCCTCCCCCTCCCCTCCCCTTCTTCTTCTTTTTCTTCTTCTTCTTCTTCTTCTTCTTCTTCTTCTTCTTCTTCTTCTTCTTCTTCTTCTTGTCTTTTCTTTTTTCTTTTCCCTGTCCCCTTCATTTCATTCTTTTATTATTATTGCTTTTAGTTTCATTAGTTTATTACTCCATGGTTTATTTTACTTTATTTTTGTCCCTTTATTTTTATGGGTATTGGTGGAATAGTAGTTGTCATTAATTACTTTTTATTGTGCTTCTGTATTTGGTATGTTAATTTATCTCTAACTTATCAAGGGAAACTAGAAGTCTCAAAACATAGGTGTTGGCCCATGGAGTTTGGCTCAGGAACATGAGGATGCAAACTGAAGTATAAGCAGGAAGACTGGATATTCAAGCATCCTATACATTTGGTCCTGAACTCCTCATGGTTCTTTTTCTTTATGGGGTATTTGGTTTGTTAATTTTGGTTTTGTTGCTGTTATAACAGTTTGTTTACTCCTCTTTGAGTGGGACTGGAGAGTGAGCCTTGAAGAGAAAGCTGCTCACCAAGAAAATCTCCCATACAAAACTGGAAGAGATATCCATCCCAACAAATTCACAAACTGTAAAATAGAAATATAGGACACAAGAAAAAGCAAGGCAACATGACTCTACCAAAAGTTTATAATTTTTAAATAAATCCAAAGATACTAAAATTATTGAAAGCCATAGAGTTAAAAAGTCTAGTTTTTAATATGGCCAGTGATTCTTTGATTCTATGAATTGCATATTATTCCATAAATAAATTTATTTTCTGCTTATATTAAAAAGTGGCCAGTGACATCTAAGAAGATTCAAATAAATGGATGAGATATGAGGGTGATCTGAATGCAACATCTGTCATACACTGATCACTAAGATTGATTCACCTGATCTGGAAGGCTATGAAGGTGTCCACTTCCTTTCTCATTGCTCACCCTGGAAGTTGCCCATTTGATTGAAAAAATGCTCTTCCCTGATAAAGGGTACCCATTCATCAGACAAAGGTGTATGAATAGCTGTGCTCCATGTCTAGAACCTTCAAATAAGCTCTCAAATAAACGGAATAATGTAATATAGTCAACTTAAGGCTTGGATGAGAAATCCAGCAATTTGGGTGAGATATTTAGCGAAGAGATACAAATTCTAAAAAAAAAAATAGAAGTTGTTGAAGTGAGAAGTTCAGTAAGTCAATTTTAAAACTCAATTAAAAACATCACCAATAAACTACATCAGGTAAAAGAATATCTGGGATTTAAGACAAGGTTGAAGAATTACTACATTAATATATGGATAAAGAAGAAAGCAGTCATGACTTTTTGTTGTTAAGTGCCCTTGAGTTGGGTACAACTCATAGCGACCCCTATGTACAAGAGAATAAAACACTCCCTGACTCTGTGGCAGGCACACAATCTTTTTATGTTAAATCCCATTGTTGTAGACACTGTGTCAATCCATATAGTTGAGGGTCTTCCTTTTTCTCATTGACTTGTCACTCTTCCCAACATGATGTCCTTCTCCAGGGATTGGTCCCTCCTGACTATAAGTCCAAAATATGTAAGATGCAGTCTAGCCATGCTTGCTTCCAAGGAGCACTTTGGTTGCACTTCCTGTAGGACAGATCTGTTGGTTCTTTTGGCAGTCTATGGTATAGTCAATATTCATCTGCAGCATCGTAATTCAAAAGCATCAATTCTTCTCCTGTCTCCCTTATTCCATGTCCAGCTTTCACAACCATATGATATGAGTGAAAATACCTTGACATGAGTCAGGTGCACCTTCATCTTCCATATGACATCTTTACTTTTTAACACTTTAAAGAGGTCTTTTGTAACAGCTTTTCCCAGTGCAGTGTGTCTTTTGGTTTCTTAACTGTTGCTTCTGTAGGTGGTATATACAGAATCAATTAAAGCAAAATCTTGGATAGCCTTAATCTTTTCCATGTTTTTCATGAAGTTGCATACTGACTCAGATGAAGGACTTTTGTTTTGTCGATGTTGAGGCACAATCCATCCTGAAGGCTGTGTTCTTTGATCTTCATCATTAAATGTTTCAGCAAACAGTTGTGCCATCTGCATAATGCAGGTTGTTGATGAATCTTCCTCTAATCAGGATGCCAAGTAATTCTTCATAAACTCCAGCTTTTTGGATTATTTGTTCAGCATAGAGATTAAAGAGGTATGGTGAAAGGATACAGCCCTGATGCACACCTTTCTTGACATAAAACCAGGTAGTGTTTCCTTGTGTTTGAACGACTGCTTCGAGGTCCGTGTACAGATTCCTCATGATTACAATTAGGTGCCCTGGTATTCCCATTCTTTGCAATGTTATCCATAATTTATTTATGATCCACACATTCAACTGCCTTTACGTAGTTGATAAAACATAGATAGACATCTTCCTGGTATTCTATACATTCAGGTAATATCCATCTGACATCAGCATTGATGTCTCTGATTTCCCTTTTCTGAATCCTCTTAATTTCCTTGCAGTTTCCTGTCTATATACTGCTGCAATTGCTTTTGAATGATCTTGAGAAATATTTTGGTCACTTGTGATATTAGTAATATTGTTTGATAATTTCCACATTAGGTTGGATGCCATTTCATGGAGTTAGGCACAAGTATGGTTTTCTTCTAGTCAGTAGGCAGGTAATTGGTTTCCAAATTGCTCGGCATGAACAAGTTAGCACCTCCAGTGCTACATCTGTTTGTTGAAACATCTCTATTTGTATTCCATCAATTCCTGGAGCCTTGTGTTTTACCAGTTCCTTCAAGCCAGCTTCCACCCTGACATAGTACCATTGGTTCCTGTTCATATGCAACCTCTTGAAATGGTTGGTCATCTAACAATTCTTTTTGGTATAATGACTCTGTATATTTGTTCCATCTTCTTTTGATGTTTCCTGTGTTATTTAATATTTTCCCTGTAGAATCCTTCACTATTGCTACTCAAGGGTTGAGTATTTGCTTCAGTTCCTTAAGCTTGAGAAAAATATAGCATGTCCTTCCCTTTTAGTTTTCTACTTCTGGCTGTTTGCACATGTCATTATAACATTTGATTTTGTTTTCTCCAGCTGCCTTTTGAAATCTTCTGTTTAGTACCTTAACCTCATCATGCCTTCCTTTCACTTTAGCTGCCCAGCAAGTTTTAAAGGCTCTGCTGACATGTAATTTGGACTTTTCTTTTTTCCTGTCATTTTAATAGCCTTTTGCTTTGCTCATGAATGTTGTCTGGTGTCATGCCACACCTTGTCTGATCTTCTGTCATTAGTGTATAGTGCACTAAACCTCTTCTTGAGGTGGTCTCTGAACTCAGGTGGGATATATTCAAGGTCATGCCTTGGCTCTCATACACTTTTCTAATTTTCTTCAGATTCAGTTTGAACCTGCATATGAGCAGTTGATGGTCTGATCCACAATCAGCACCTGGTCTTGTTCTGACTTCTGATATTGAAGTTTTCGGTCACCTCTTTCCACAAATGTAATCAATTTGGTTCCTGTATGTTCCACCTGCCTGCAGCCATAGCCCTGTGGCATCCAATCCTGTCAGATCTCAGAAGCTAAGCAGGGTCGGGCCTGATTAGTACTTGGAGGGGAGACCACCTGGGAACACCAGGTGCTGTAGGCTTGGGAGGTGGACCTGACAACCCACTCCCCCCCAAAATAATCAGCCATTGAAAACTCTATGAATATCAGAGAAGCACTGACAATAGTGTTTCACCTGTTATATGTAGGGTCACTATGAGTCGGATACCAACTTTGACAGCACCTAACAACAACATGTTCCATCTGGTGAATTCCATGTATATAGTTGGGTTGCTATGAGTCAGACACCAACATGACAGCACCTAACAAGAAGTTGCCATCTATGTTGATGAAAAAATGTATTTGGAATGAAAAGGTCATTTGTCTGACCAAATTCTGTCATGCAATCTCCAGTGTCATTTTCAGTCTTCAAAGCCATATTTTCCAACTACTGAGCCTTCATCTTTGTTTCCAACTTTTGCATTCCCATTACCAGCAATTATCAGTGCATCCTTACTGCATGTTTGATCTATATTGGATTGCATAAGCTGGTTAAAAATCTTCCCTCCTTTCATTTGTAGCCTTGGTGGTAGGGGCGTAAATTTGAATGACAGTCATATTAACTGGCCTTCCTTGTAGGCATGTGGATATTGCTCTATCGCTAATAGCATTGTACTTCAGGACAGATCTTGAGATGTCTCTTAGATGATGAATGCCACCCATTTCTCTTTAATCTGTCATTCTCAGCATAGTAGACCATATGATTATCTGATTCAAAATGGCCCATGCCAGTCCATTTTATCTTATTGATGCCTAGAATTTGGATGTTTATGTGCTCCATTTCTCTTTTGACGATTTCTGATTTTCTTAGATTCATACTATGTACATTCTCCTTTCCAATTATTAATGGGTATTTACAGTTGTTTCTTCTCATTTTGAGTCATGTCACTTCAGCAAATAGATGTCCCTGGGTCTTTACTCCATTCCTGTCATTAAGGTAGACTCTACTTGGAGGAGGCAACTTTTCCCCAGTAATTTTTTTCAGGTCCTTCCAACTTGGTATACTCATTTTCTGTCACTATATCTGCCAGTGTTTCTGTGCTCTGCATAGGGTTTTCAATGGATAATTGTTTTGGGAGTAGGATAACCCTTTCTTTTCTCTAGTCTGTCTTAGTCTGGAAGCTCCATTGAAACCTGTCCACCATTGGTGATCCTGCTGGTATCTGTAATACCAGTGGCATAACTTTCAGCATCACAGCAACACACAAGCACCCACAGCATGACAAGCTGACAGACATGTGGGGGAACACAGGTATAGTATTGTCTGTATGTCTATTAGGTACAGGCCATTGAAAGAGTTAAGTGTTCCATTTCTTTGCTGGTTTCGTCAAGTTTTTCTGCCAATTTTTGAGGCTGGAGTAGTGCAATCTCCAGCTATTATTCATGAATTGTCTATTTTTCCTCTCAGTTCTCTTGGTTTTCATTTTGTTTAGTATAGGCTCTGTGGTTTTATATATGTATGTTTAGATTTTTATCTCTTCCTGGGTATTTAGCCAAATATCATCATAAAATGTCCCTATTTGACTCTAGTACCAAGTTTTGTCTTTAAAATCTGTTTTGCCTGATACCAGTAAAGTCACTCGACTCTGCAAATTTAGTGTGAAACTAGCCTTAAAGAACATGTAACTGAATGATGTGGCTGTGTTAAAAATTATTTATAAACAAGTGATGAGTCGAATTTGTCTCATGGGCTATAATTTGTGAATTCCTGGGAAAAACTTCATTATTGGTTAAGGAAGAATTTTCCTTAACCAATTAAAAAAGAAAAGAAAAGAAAAGAAAAGAATAGAAAAGAAAAAAGAAAAGAAAAAAACAAACCAGAGTTTTTACTGCCCTCCTCTAGCTAATAACTTTTTTTCATGATTTCTTAATACTTTTCTTCATCATTCCAGCCACACTGTGCTTTCCAGAATGTGCCAAGGTTGTTCTTACTTCAGATCATTTGTGTTTATTCTCCACTGCTAGAAACTTTTCTCCATATATGCAGTATTAGTCAGCAGTCATGGCTATAGCTGAAAAACCAACCAAACTAAGTTATGGGGGAAGAGGTTTATTGGGACCTCACAGAGAAACAGTCCATAATGGTGGCAGGGCAGGCATGGCAGAGGCAGCAGAAGCCCTGTTTTAGACAGTCTCATGGCACAACAATCCAGAAACAGACAGAGACCTACAGCTTAGGTCAGATGGGAAAAACCCCCAAAGGCCCACCCTCAGTGATATCACCTCTGTAAAGCTAAGACCTGTCTTCCAAAGTTTCATAACTTCCCAGGACAGTGCCACCAGCTGGGGGACTGAATGTTAATGCACATGACGTTAAGAGACACTTTACATTCAAACCATGACATATGCATATGGAAGTCATTTACTCAGTGGTAAGCATACTACCTAAAATGCTGCCCTTTTATCAGACTGAAATCACACTTCTTTTCCTTAAGCTGCTTTATTTTTCTTCTGTGGCCTTTTATAGATGTGCATATTTACATATATTTTCATAGTCTTCCCTTGAATATAAATTTTGAGGCTAAGGACTTTATTTCTAATCATTGCTATATCCCCAGGACTTGTCAAATAATTTATATTCACCAAATATTTGCTGAATCATTTTATATACATTCATAGAACTTTGAGACATCACCAATTATGATGAATCATATAATTTAGAGAGATTGTTCTGTTCTCTGTTTACTAGAAATTTTAATACATAATAATTGGTAGGTTTTTAAATCTTGAAATCCAAATGTAAGCCATGCTCTTTCTAAACTCATTTTTAAATTTTTTTTCATATTCCTAAAATATGATAAAGGTGGCACAAAAAGAGATCTGTGGACTAACTTTACCTGTGTATGCAGATACAAAATCATCAATAAAACATTGTAAAATAAAAAAATTATTGAAAAAATAGAGACACCAAAAAACGAAGAAGGCCGTATAAATTTAGTTACATAAGAAATAAAAACTGCTACATGACAAAATAACATCCTAAATAAAAATTTTAAAAAGCATGCCTACATCAGGGAAGGTATTATATATGCATAAAACCAACCAATAAGTAGTTTATAGGGTATAAGAAACACTGTCACAAATCAGTAAAAATAAGCCAAATAATTATTATTGAAGTAGACCATGCAAGAATAGACATTTGACAAAAAGAGGACCTGTTAAAGGCCAATCTCTTTTAAGAAGTACCTTATCACACCAGTGATTGTGAAATCTAAGTTAAAACAACAGTAAAATACCATTCACACATGTCAAGATTCATGAAAATGGTAAAAGTCAAACAATACCAAGTACTGTCAATGATAAAGAAAAATGGGTACTCTATGCATTGCTGGTTGCAACATGAATTGAGGCAATACTTTCTGAGGAAAATAGTTAAAATCTCAAGAAGTTAAATATGTACATATTCCTCCTTAGCTAAATTACTGTGGATATGTGTGTATCCAAGAGTTCACTAGGAGACACATAGAAGAATATATATTACAACATTGTTTATATGGCAAAAACTTGAAAACAAATTAAACATGTATCTACAGAAGAATGGATCCATATGTTATGGCTTACTGTTATTACAGAACAATAGACAGTAGTTAAAATGAATCAAGAAGAGTTCTATGTCTCAGCATGGACACACCTGAAAATATAAAAAAAAAAAAGAATGTAAGTGCACATGACAACAGGGGTCTAATGTTCTGATTTATATAAACTTTAAAGTTATGAAAAACCATTTAACATATACATGTGAAATGTGCATAGATTTATAAACACTGCACTTAGGATAGTGATTCCCCTTGGGGGAAAATGTGAGAGAAGAATGGGGATGAGGAGAGTTTCATAGGATATTTTTGCCATATCAACAAGTATTTATTCCTAAAGCTGGGTGGATTACACAGATGTCAATGGTATCAAGGAAAGTTTGCATCATTTTAGTATTTTGTAATTTAACCAAAATATGTGAGCAGTAGTTGGAAATTCTTTGGTTACATTTATGCTGAGGGAAGGACCATGAGAACTTCTGTTCAGGAAACCATAATTAATAATTTCCTACTGTCAGTAGGGGGCTGGGATTTAGCTCAGTTGGTAGAGCGCTGCTCTGCTGTCTCTGAGATCCTGAGTTCAATTCCCAGCACCACAGAATGGGAGAAGGACGTGGCAACCCACTCCCAAGGCAATCCCAAAACAGTCAGCCATTGAAAACCCTATGAGGGTCGCTATGAGTTGGATACCAACTCGCAGCACCTAACAACAACAACAGCTGTCAGTAGGGGCTAGGATTTAGCTCAGTGGGTAGAGTGCTGCGCTGCAGTCTCTGAGGTCCCAAGTTCAATTCCCAGCACCACAAAAATGAGAGAAGGACTTGGCAATCCACTCCCAAGGCAATCCTGAAACAGTCAGCCATTGAAAACATTATGAGGGTCGCTATGAGTCGGATACTGACTGGACAGCACCTGACAACAACAACAACTGTCAGTAGTGTGTGGCTTTTGTTTTCACATTTCTATGAATGGTGACACTGATATGAGTATCTATAATGTGTGGTAATGCATAGCTTTTTTTACATTTTATAGTTATTCAATCTTGGTTGATATAATCCTCTTTTTCCCAAAAAAGGGACCATTGATATCACCACACTGGACGCTATTTTGCAAAACATGGGAATGAAACTCACAGAAATGGAAAGTAAGGATTTGATGGAGAACCTGCCTGTTGATGGTGAGCATATAAAATTGAACTGGTCAAAATAACCTGAGAATGGAAGGATCTATACAATGATCTCTGAGGGAGTGAAATCAGAAATACAGTAAGGTGATATTTTTTTTTCTTATCATTTTATTAACATGTCAGCAACTCTTTTAATTTTAGATCCAAAGGAATGCTGAATGGGTGGACAGGACTACTAACAAGACTGTTAAAAATGAGGGAAAAGAAAACCTGGGGCAAAATAGTCTGAAAAACAGTCTGGAGGGAAGTTAAGGCTGAATAAAATAGGGAAATAGAAGAGAAAAGAGCAAGTCAAAAGTGGGAGATGATTAATATGAGATATAACTTCCACAGCTATATTATTGTGCATTCTCACTTTCTTGGAGTCAAGGATTATCAAACATTCAAGTTATAATACATGGAATGCCTCCTTATTAAAAAGGTGCATAATATTTTACTTTGTAGCTCAGACTCCATGATCCAAAGGCCATATTCTCAGGCATCCTTCTTTAATGATCTAGAAACAAAGCTTGCAACACAGTTAAAGCTAAATTAGTGGTGAAGTGCAGGGGATCGGTGAAACTTTTTTCTAAATTAAAGAAGCCATTTGCAAAATGCCTTTTATAGTATCATTCAATTTATATGAAATACACAGAATTGATAAGTTTATAGTGACAGAGAATAGATTAGATTCTTTGGGGCTGGAGGTGGTGACTACAACTTAAGGGATGTAAGGTTTGAAGTGGTGAAAATGTTCTTAGATTGTGGTTGCACAGCTGTGTGTATGTGTTAAAAAACAATAGCTGCAATATGCAGCTGTTGTGAATATAGTTCATATATCATAAAACCTACCTATATGGTATATGAATTATATTCACAATAATTCAGCACATCTGCTAAAAATGAATAATAGTTTACTTGACATTTTAGATAGAGGAGAAAAGGAACAAAAATTCCTTTCAGTATAAATTTATCAAAATTATATGTGATTGATACTTTCTTCTGGTTACTTTCTCTTTCTTATAGGATGATAGTAAAAACTGTTAAATTATTGGGAATATTTTAAAATTAACAGGCTTAACTATTAGAATTTATCAATTACATGAAATATCTGTTTAAATATTTGTCATTTACAGTTAGGAAAAAATGAAGAGTGTATTTTGTAAATGAACAACAGAGGGAACACTTCCTAGTTATTTATCATTCAATAAAAGAAAACATTTCTGAGATTCTAAAATGTCTTCAATTTTCTGAGTTAATTCTATCTCTGTAACATGTGTCCATTGCAATATATTTTTAAATTGATTTTACAAGTAAATATTGAGCCTCTAGTTTATAAAATATATTAGTCATTAGAGTGATTATTAATTTACTTATGTCGGACAAAGGAGTAAGAAATTATCTGGAGGGAAGCCAGAAATTACTAAGCATTAACTCATTACACTAGGAGATCATTTTTTAAATCAAAATTAAAACATTAATATGTAGTCCATATACGTTGTAAATCCCATTCCTTATGCGAGATGTAAACAGTAGAATTTACAGAGTAACAGAGAATTTTCCAAGGCATGTTGTTGTTACGAGCCATCGAGTTGGGTCCAACCCATAGCGACCCTGTACATAACAGGTGAAATGCTACCTGACACAATGCCATGCCTAGCACTATTGTCAGTGCTTCTCTGCTATTCATAGAGTTTTCAATGACTCATTGTTTTTTGGGGAGTGGGCTTCCAGGTCCTTCTCCCAAGCATCTGGTGTTCCCAGGCAATCTCCCATCCAAGTACTAACCAGGCCAGACCTTGCTTAGCTTCTGAGATCCAATGGGATCAGATGGCAGCGTGATACAGCTGCAGGCTTTCCAAGGCAAAGTTACTATCAAGTAGACCCTAATAGAAAAATGTAATTCAATTTTGTAATTCACCCTTAACTGTTGGATGTATAATTTTCTATACCACAATGAACCAAAGCTCTAATAATCACAATCTAGAGTTCTAGAATTTCTAACTCATCGGAGAGATAAATACAGGATAAAATAATAGTATTTATTATTTATTTGTTTGTATATATGTCTATTTATTTTTGTAGCAGTTGGGGGTTGAACCCAGGGCCTCACACATAGTTTTCAAATGATCTACCATTTTACTGTACCCCTAGTCCTTTTTTTATTTTTTATTTTAAGTCAGGGTCTCGCTAAGTTACACAGGCTGTCTCTGGCCCTGAATTTGTGATCCTTCTGTCTCTGAGTTGCTGGGATTACAGGCATGAGCCACTACTCCAGCCTGTTTTATGTTTTTAATGAATATCAAAGACATGCCTATATTTGACTTATGTGTTTCCTTAACAGTTATTCAGAATATTGAATTGAAAAACCTAACGCTTACAATGAAAACTTATACTGGTGAATGCCAAGTTGCTATAAAACTCTGCTAGTGTTTAAAATACTTTCTCAATTTACCCAATTGGCATATTGTGTCTGTCTTAGGAGTTTTTATCAAATAAATGCTTTAAAAATCTTAAGTGGATTTAACCTTACATAGATTTAACAATAAAATTAAAATTCTATATTTTAGTAAGCAATATGGGGGAAATATTTCTAATAAATCAATAATATGTTTTACTTTACCAGTGTTCAAATAAGCCATATTTTTGTGGTACTAGGGATTTGAACCCAGTCCTCATGCATGATTTGCAAGCACTCTATCACCGAGTTGCACCCTTAGTGCATTTTTTATTGTTCGAGACAAGGTTTTACTAAGTTATGAGGGTTCCTCTGGTCTTGAACTTGCCATCTCCTGCATCTGAGGTGCTGAGATTACAGGCATATGCCACTACACCCAGTTAAAGTTTTAATAGAAATTCAAATATTAATTTCACAGTGAAGAGAATAATCACATAATTAAGAATTCTCCCATACTAATTTCTCCTACCAGAATTATAAATTTCCATTATTCTAATTTGCTGAGCAATCTTGATAGCAGAATTGCTGCATTGCTGCAC
>VMDO01019053.1:0-40616 GCA_007922755.1 Pedetes capensis | reverse complement strand
CCCAGTGGGTGGGGAGGCGGAGGCAGGAAGATCACAAGTTCAAGACCAGAGGCAGTCTGAATAACTTAGTGAGACCTTGTCTCAAAAAGTGGAAAAAAAAAAAAAAGGGCTGGGGGTGCAGCTCAGTGGTCCAGCACTTGCAGAGCATACAAGCACAAGGCCCTGGGTTCAATCCCTAGTACAGAAAAAAAAAAAAACAAGAAAAAAAGAAATTCAAGTGTACAGAAAAAATTTTAAATATTATAATGAATACTATTTATTCACCTGTACCCTTAAATTTTTAATATTCCATTTAACTTTAGTGTTCAATTTTGTTTAAAAAAAACAGAAGATCTCTAGGAGGAGATCTTCCTAGACCTCCTAGGAGAAATATGACCAATCTTTTTATCCTTCTTCTGAATAAAATAAGGATCTTAACCTTTTAACTTTCATCTGAACTATCCCTACTAATGGCCCATGTTTTGTCTGTGGACATTAGTCAACCTTGATTATAAGCCTTCTCCAAAACAATTCTTTATTGTTTTAGATTTGTCTGTATGTCTTCCCTGAGTTTTTTCACTCACCACTTCTGTCACATCCAACTCTTTGAGTTCAATTTCCTTCTTGTTGAAATATATTTTATTATTCATTAACATAGTCTATGAGCAGACGATTTGTGGACTTCATGTGTCTTCAAATATGTATTTTTACCCTCTCTATAGGTGTCCTGTGGCTGCTGTAACAAGATACCACAAAGTCATTGGCTTACAGCTACACCAGTGTATTCTCTTACAATTCTAGAGACAGAAGGCAGAAGTTAGTTTCAGTGAACTAAAGTTAAGGTGTTATCAGGGCTGGTTCCTTCTGGAAGTTCTAGGGAGAAATCTGTTGCCTTGCTTTTCTTTGGCTCTTGACATCTACTTTGAATCACTCCAGACTCTTGCTTCAGTGATCTTCTTCCTCCTTTGATTTTCTTGCCTCTCTCCTTAATGACCTTGGTGATTACTTTGCAATCTATGACAATGTAGGTGTTTCTCTAAGCTGATACACACATTCCCTACCATGCTCCCCACTCCTGAGCCCTCTCCAACAGCATCTTAGTCATCCATATTTCTAACAATAGTCTGTTTATGGAAAACTAAAGTTTTTTTCTGTTATGGGCCTCAAAATTCTTCTTGCCTCCATCCATTACCCAATTCTAAACCTATTTCATGTATTTAGGTATTTGTTACCTTTAATGTCTCCAACTTGAATGATAACCCATCAGGTTATAGAAGTCTAGGTAATAGGAGTCCCTTTTCTTTGCATATTGAAGATATTAATCCATTGTCTTCTGTCCTGTTGCTGCTAAAAAATCTGATTTTTATTCACTTGCAAGCCTTTTTCTCTAAGAACTTCAGGTTCCTACCTTTTTCATTATGTTCTTTGTTTTTTTGTGAAAATATGTCTAGGCATGGATTTAATTTATCCCAGTTGAAATTCATTGTGCTTTTTCAATCTAATTTGTTGTTTTTTGGTTCTTTAGAATTTTCAGCCATTTTCACTGAACATGGTGGTGCATGCCAGTAATCCCAGTACTCTGGAGGCTGAGGCATGAGGGTTACAGATTCAAGGCCAGCTTGGGCTAAATGGCAAGACCCTATCTCTCAAAAAAAGAAAAAGGAATGTTCAGCCATTTCTGTGTCAAATATTGCCTCCCCAAGCCCTCAGTCTTTCCTTCTGGGACACTAATTAGAAATAAGCTAAATCTTCTCACTCTGTACTCACTGTCTTTAACCTCTTAATTTATGTTTATTTGTTTTGTGGTATTGTGGATTAAACCCAGGGCCTTAGACATGGGAGGCAAGTGCTCTACCATTGAACCACAGCCCCAACTTCTTAATTTTTTACATATCTTTATCCCTCAGGGGTGCATTTTGAGTAACTTCCTTACGCCTATCTTCCAGTTTTTACAGTTTTCTCCTCAGCTAGATTTTGCATACTTGTTAACCTGTAAGTTGAATTTCTAGTTTTAGTTCAGATGTTATACTTTCTTTTCTTTTTTTTTTTACCCAAATCTTCCCAGACACTTTTAATAATCTCTAATATCTATATCACAGTTTCTATAACCTCTCTTTATTCTTCAGAATTATTGAATATTCTTATTTTATATTCCATACTGGCCATCCCAATACCTGTATTATTTGCAGGTTGTTTTCTGAAGCTCTTTATTCATGCCAGTTCTTGCTTATCGGGGCTTATTTCCTCATATGTTTTATGGTTTGGGGTTATAAAATCAAGTTCCTTGGCATTTTATTATATGAATTTCTAGAAATCTAGTGTATTTGTTCTCAAAGGCTGCCATAATAAATTACAACTAGATGCCTTACACAACAGAAATTTACTCTCTCCTAGTTCAAGGGGCCAAAAGGTTGATGTCATAATGCCAGCAGGGCCATGCTTCCTCTGAAGGCCTTTGGGGCAATCCTCCCTACCTCCCCCGGCTTCTGGTGGTCCACTGCATTCGTTGGATTGTGGCAACATGACTCCAATCTGTTTCCATCTTCACCTGGCCTTTTTTCATCTTCATGTGCCTCTCTTTATCCTCTCCTTTTCTCATGCAGATCAGACACCAGTCATCGGATTTAGGGGCCAGTCTATATCCTGAGTGAGCTCATCTTGAGATCCCAAATTAATTACATCTATTCATTTACATCTACAAAAACCCTTTAATTTTCAAATTAAATTACTTTTTGAGGTTCTGAGTAGATATGAGTCTTAAGCAGACACTATTCAATCCATTACACCTAGAACCTTGGAAAATAAACATTTGTTTTCACTTTTAGAACTTGTAGGAACTACCAACTTGGAACTGTTTTAACCTAGATTTTCCACTTGAATTTCCTTCTGACCCACACACATAGAGGACAAACTCATGTAAGAGTCATGAGGATTTGTCTTTTTTTTTTTCTTTTACCTTTTCATTCTTCTGAGGAACACAGTAGACACAGGCAATACCTCTTTCCAGCTTCTGTGCGATGGGTATTTGTTATATTCCTAGCCAAAGTTCCACTCTTTGAGGGGGCTCTGTTTTATTTAAGTGTCCTAACTCTGTCTTCATACCTTGCCTGGGATCTAGGCTATTTCCTGCCCAAAGAAATGTTTGCTTTCAATACTGAATAACCTTTGTGGTTTCTAATTTTCTTGGATTCTTGGCATCAGAAATTGTCCTCAATTTCCCACCCACTCACGCCATGCATATCAAAAGAAGTTTATGCACCATTAGAGGACACTACATGAAATCTGAACAAGTAAGAGACACACCATTGTGTTGGCCAGAAAAATTCAACCTCATGAAAATATTAACTCTTCATGAATTAATTTATAAATTAGCCTCGATACTAACACAATTTTCTAATTTTGAAATGGGACAAACTAGTTCTGAGTTTATAAAGAAAAATAAAATAGCCTGGAAATCTCTAAAAGGATGAGCCTCATTCTCCTAGATATTTAAATACATGGGAAATAGTAAGAAATAAAATTTTACTCACACATAGGAAACAGGCAAATAGAATAGAGCCAGGTACGATGGCACACAACTGTAATCCCAGCAACTTGGGAGGTACAGGCAGGAAGGTCACAAGTTTGAGACCAGAGTCAGTCTGCATAATTTAGTGAGATCCTGACTCAAAAAGTAAAAAAACGGGCTGCAGGTGCAGCTCAGTGGTACAGCACTTGCACAGCATGCAAGCTCAAGGCCCTGGGTTGAACCACCAGTACTGGGAAAAGAAAATAAAGTAGAATCGCATAAATATTCCAAAACACACACATATACAACAAAGATGGCATCTCACATGATGCAGGAAAGCGGACTGTACTGTGTTGTGGTGGAAACAACTGAGCAACTATGGTATCTTTCCATCACTATAATGAGATGTCGGAAATAAGTAACTCATGAAGAGTTAAGATTTTCATGAAGTTGAATTTTTCTGTCCAAAACAATGGCATGTCTCTTACTTGCCCAGAAGCAGTTCTGGACATAGTGGTGTGTGACTGTAATCCCAGCCGTGGGCAGTAGGAGGTATAAGGATCTCTACCTAGTGAGAACCTGTCAAAAACAAACAAACAAACAAACAAACAGATGTCTTTATTGTTTAAGTCCTTACTAAAAGAGTTCCACCAGCAGTGGTAGGTACATCTAAGAGTACTTTAGAAACACATATATTGCAGTTTATTGATCCATTCAACTACTAAAGGAAGTCTTGTTTGCTTCCAGTTTTGAAAATATATGAATAAAGTTGCTATAAATGTGCACATGCACGTTTTTGTATCAGCATGAGTTTTCATCTAATTTGGATAAATACTTAGGGTACAACTGTTGGATTGTATAGTACACCTACATTTAACTTTCTAAGAAATTGTCACTGTCTTCCAAAGTGGCTGTATGAGAATTCCTGCTGTTCCACAGCTCACCAACAGTTGGTGTTGTCACCATTGTGAATTATAGGGGTTCTAATAGGAGTGTAGTATGTCATTGTTTTAATGTGAAATTTCCTAATAACATAATGTTGAGCATCTTTTTATACGCTTTTTTACCATCTATGTATCTTCCTTGGTGAGATGTCTGTTCTGTTCTTTGGCTTATATTTTAAGCAAGCTAGGGTTTTTTTTTTTTTATTGTTGAGTTTTAAGAATTCTTTGTATTAGATATGACTTCATTCTTCTACTTTAATATTGATTTGATTATTCTGCACCTTTTGCCAGAATTCAACTTTAGGTCAGTTTGTCCATATCCACAAAATAATTTTTTGGGACTTTAATTGTAGTTTTATGGACCTATTGATCCATACAAGTTGGGAAGGACTGGCATCTTGATGATATTTAGTCTTCCTATTAATGAAGATGTACTATCTCTCTATGTGTTTAGTTCTTCGGTATCTTTTTATTAGAGTTTTGTAATCTTTTTTATATGGTTCTTATACATATTTTGTTAGGCTTCTATATAAATATGTTGTGTTTTTATTTTAAATTCCACTTGTTCATTGCTAGAAATAGGAAAGAGATTGACTTTTATATATTAACTCTAACCTATACAGCCTTGCCAAAATTTTTTATTAGCTCCAAGGATTTGTGTGTGTGTGTGTGTGTGTGTGTGTGTGTGTGTGTGTGTTTGCATATGTGTGTGTTCTTTTGAATTTTCTGTATAGATACTCCTGTTATCTACAAGCAAAGACAGTTTTATTTCTTCTTTCCCAATCTGAATACATTTTATCTCCTTTTCTTTTATTGCAATAGCTAGAACTTTAAGTCTGAAGTATTGAGAGAGGACATCCTTGAGTTGTTCCTGATCTTAGCAAGAAAACTTCTAGTTTCTCACCATTAGTTATGATGTTAACTGTAGGTTTGTTGTGTGTGTGTGTGTGTGTGTGTGTGTGTGTGTGTGTGTGTGTGTTTTCAGTACTGGGATTTGAACCCAGGGCCTCGCACTTCCATGCTCTGCAAGTGCTGGACCACTGAGCTGCATCCACAGCCCATTTTTTCACTTTTTGAGACAGGGTCTCACTAAGTTACACAGACTTGTGTGCCACTGCTCCTGGAGAGTGTTTTTTTTTTTTTTTTTTTAAATCAAATTAAGGAAGTTCCCTCTATTGATAGTTTGCTTAGAGTTATCATGACTGGGTGCTGAATTTTGTCAGAAGTTCTTTTTGCACCTATTGAAATGATCTTGTAAGTTTTTTCTTCAGTCTCTTGATGTGATAAATTACATTAATGGATATTTGAATGTTGAACCATCCTTGCATACCTGAAATAAATCTCACTTGGTCATGGTATATAATTTTTCTCATACATTATTGAATTTGATTTCCTAATATTTTATTAAGGATTTTAGCATCTATCGTCATGTTGTTGTTAGGTGCCGTTGAGTCGGTATCCAACTCATAGCAGCCCTCATAGGGTTTTCAATGGCTGACTGTTTTGGGATTGCCTTGGGAGTGGATTGCCAGGTCCTTCTCCCATTTTTGTGGTGCTGGGAATTGAACTCAGGACCTCAGAGACTGCAGCGCAGCACTCTACCAACTGAGCTAAATCCAAGCCCTCCATCTTCATAAGAGGTACTAATCTATAGTTTTCTTGAAATGTCTTTAGTTTTGATATTAGGATAATGCTATCCTCGTAGAATGAATTAGGAAGTATTCTTCTGACTCCTCTTCTTCTGGAAGAGATTGTAGAGAATTGATATATAAATTCTTCCTGAAATGATTGGTAGAATTTACCAGTGACCCCATCTGGGTTGCATGATTCCTGTTTTGGAAGGTTATTATTGATTTATTATTATTATTATTATTATTATTATTACTATTGTACTTGGGAGTTGAATTCAGGCTCTCACACATACTTTGCAAGTGGTTTACCACTGAGCTGCACTCCCATCCCATTTTTTATTTTTCATTTTGAGACAGGGCCTTACTAAGTCACACAAGCTGCCTCAAACTTGGAATACTCCTGCCTCAGCCTCCTGGACTGCTAGAATTAGAGGTGTGTGCCACCACTACTGGCCTTGATTCAATTTCTTTAATATATATGTTGTTGTCGTTAGGTGCCATTGAGTCAGGTCCAACTCGTAGCAACCCTGTGTACAACAGAACGAAACACTCCCCAACTCTGTGCCATGCACATGATCTTTTTTATGTTTAAGCCCATTGTTGCAGTCACTTTGTCAATCTATCTAGTTGAGGGTTTTCCTTTCATTTATTGACCTGGCACCCTCTCAAACATGATGTCCTTTTCCTAGGGACTGGTCCCTCCAGCCAATATTTCCAAAATACGTCAGACACAGTATAGCCATCCTTGCTTCTAAGAAGCACTCTGGTTGTATCTGTTGTTTCTTTTGGCAGTCCATGGCATATTCACTATTTGTCTGTAGCACCATAAGTCAAAAGCATCAGTTCTTCTCCTGTTTTCCTTGTTCAGTGTCCTGCTTTCCCAACCATATTATGTGACTGAAAATACCATGGAATGAGTCAAGCACACCTTCATCTTCAGTGTGACATCTGTACTTTTCAACCCTTTAAAGAGATCTTTTGCAGCAGCTTTTCCCAATGCAGTGCACCTTTTTTATTTCTTAACTGATGGACCTATTCAAATTGTCTATTTTTTCTTCTGTAAGTTTTGACAGGCTGTGTCTTTCAAGAAATTAGTTTATTTTATCTGGGTTACCAAATTTGTGGTCATAGGGTCTTCTACCAGTCAGAGCAATGAAATCTAAGACTTGAGAACTGACCCAGGAGAGGGAGGTAAATCAGGCCTTTCCTTTTGCTTGAACAGAGTTTTTAATAACTGAGTTCTCTGGTTCATTCTAGATGTTCCAGCCTCCACTTCTATTTTGGTGTTTGAAGCCATAACCCTGGCACTGTCAAGTGTTACTTCTACCTGCTTTGCCTTATTTTATCCTTACACATGTGCTCTTCATGAGGAAGGGGGAGACACCAAAGCAGATTTGGAGTATTCTGCTTCATTGGGCCATATGCCAAAACAATGGTGGTATTTCTAAATCTAAAAACCTAACAACTGGGTCTTAGCCTGGCCTACTGTTCCTCAACAGGGTCGTCATGTTGGCCTTTGGCCCAGGACAATTTTTTATTATGCCGAGGGTCCTCAAGCTGCTGTAGGGTTAGTAAAATGCTAATAGAACCTGCCGGCTATTGTACCAACCCAAAGCATCCTTCCTACAGTTCCAGATGCTTCGCAGTGGGACCATACCCCTGCTCTCCCTGCTCCCAGGGAGAACCACTGGATTGTTTGTATCTGTTCATCTGTAACATCTGCTACTCAGATTTTCATCTTGTACTTTGCCATTTCCTAGATGCCTGCTTGGCAAGAGGTTCCAGATTATTAAATAGTCTTACCCCTAGGACTGTTTTTTGGTTTGTTTGTTTGTTTGTTTGTTTTTTAGTTTTTTGACACTGATGTGGTCTGGGACTCACATTATAGGCCAGGCTGGCTCCGAACTCACAGCATTCCTCTGGCCTGAGCCTCCTACATGCTGGGATAACAGGCTTCAGCCACCATGCCCCAGCTCACTCCTAGAATTTTAAATATCATGGGTTCCCAGAGAATGAAAACAAAATGCTAATATAAGGACAACTTGGAATATAATTGAATTTTAGATTATTTATAAGGCAACATAGAGTCTTGTAGAAACTCAGGAATACTGTTATAACTAGTGGGTTTTGTTCTGCAGCTGTGCTGAAAAGAGAGTTAATAGAATACTGGCTGTCAGTTTATGGAGAAGAATAGGAGGATGTGTCCTAATGTTTTAGATTTGTGAATAGGATGCCCTGGAAGAATAGGTAGAAAATTCTGGCCTTGATATGGTGATTGTGACTAAGGTCTCTGAAGAATCCATGCTTATATTGGGTTGTGAACTTACTCCTCTACCTAGAATCTATGCCAGAAAGAAAATAAGATTTGCACTTACATATGTATGATAAACTACGGTTTTGTTGTGCTAATTTTCACAAAACTTGTACAGGACACTTACTATGATGCAGGGCAATTCCTTTGAAAGTATTATCTAATTTGGTGCCCACAAAATGCCTCTGTGGTGAACAGCATTACCAATCGCATTTCGCAGATAAGGAAATTAGAGTTTGAGGAATTCCGTATCTTGTGCGTGATCGCCAAGTCGGTGTCAAAGTCAGATTAATTTTATCCAGTTGGTTTTTGTTTTGTTTTTGTTTTTGTTTTTTTGCTGTACTTAGGAGCTGAACCCAGGGCCTTGCACATATTTCCAAGTGTTCTACCACTGGGCTGCATCCCCAGCCCATTTTTTAATTTTTTATCTTGAGACAGGGTCACACTAAATTATGCAGGCTGCCTCTGGCCTCGAATTTACAATCCTCCTGCCTCCGCCTTCCAAGTCGCTTAGATACAGGCATGCGCCACTGGGCTGAGTTTATCCAGTAATTATTTATTGGGCATCACTATGTACAGAGCCCTGCACTATGCAGGGCAGAAACGTCCCTGCCTGAGTGGATGTGTGGATAAATACCTAAGTGCATAGAGAGATGGATAAAATGAACCATGAGAAAGCACACGGAATAAGTGAACGAATGAGTGACGTGTGGCCTGAGGGACTCAGAAGGAAAAGTGCATGGAATGGGTGGGCGAGTGAGGGGAACTCAAGGTGAATGAATGAATGGAGTGGTTTGAGTCTGCGCTACCTGAAGTCCCCGAGCCTGGCGGGCGGGCGGCTACTCCACACAGTACGGTAGGAACGGCTGCTCCTGCTGGAGCCCCACTCGCGCCTCCTCCCCACCCTCCTCTCCTCTCCTCTCCTCCTCCTCCGCTGCTGCCTGCCGCCTGCTGCCCGCCACCCGCCACCCGCCACCCGCCACGACCGGAGTCCCGGCGGGCAGGCGCAGGAGGCGGCTGCTCTGCCCGCTGCGCTCGCGCTGCCGCCCTCGCCGCCGCCCGGCGCGCCGCGATGCTCAGAGGGGCCGCGCCGCCCGGGGGCCGCCGCCGCCGTCGCGCCGCACCATGAAGCTCCGCAGCAAGGCGGCAGCTCTGCTCCTGCTAGCGCTGGCCGCGCTGCTGCTGGCGCTGCTGTCCCTGCGCGCCGGGCGCGCCGAACTCCCCGGGCCCCCCGCGCGTCCCGCCTCCGCCCCGCAGCGCCACCCGGTGCCGGTCCACGCGCGTCTGCAAGGGCCGGGCGCCCTCCCGGGGCCTGGCCCAGCGGTTCGGAGGCGGCGGCCCCCACGTCTGCGTCCCCGAGCCGGGCGCCGGGGCGCGACAAACCTGGAGAAGTTGGTGAGGTGAGTCGTGGCAGCCCCAGAATCCCATCTGGGGACCGGTGTCGCTCTCTCTCCTCCCGTGCCCAGATCAAGGGAGGCTTTGGGCTGGAGGGTCTGAGTTCCAAGCTTCTCCCCCTGGCTGCCCAGCTTCTCCTTCCCACCCTGGAGGTTCTGAGTTCCAAGCTTCTCCCCCTGGCTGCCCTGGCTTCTCCTTCCCACCCTGCTAGAATGAAGGAGACCTTAGTGAAGTCCTCCTCGAGGCACGGTGCTGGTAATCACGTATCTGTGAAGAAGCTTCAGGAAAAGTGGTTTGTATGTTAGGTTTTTAAACTGTCAAGGCAAGGCGTCTTTTTGCATACTTGCAAACATGTGCCCTTTGTTTAATTTTTCAAAGCCATCATCAAGTAAGAATGCTTTATCTCATTCTCATGTTTCACTGGAGAAATCTCAACGAAAACTTAGAACTGATTGAGTTGGAAAAGTTAGATGTTTACCAAGGGCTGGCTGCCTTTTCCTTCAACACCGAGCACTCCTGTGCTTAAAGCAGGAGAAGCTTTTGACCCAAGTTTGTTAAAAGGAAGTTTTCTCCTTGGAAGGAGTGATGCGTGGCACGAGAAAGACAGATTGCGGGGGGGTAGGGGGGGTTCCTGTTCCCATCTGCTTTTGGCTTCCATATGGTCAAAGGGTCATACAAGGAAAGCTTGTCTTAACCTTCAACATTGTGTTTGATATTCTTTTTCCCAGACACAAAGCCTAACACGCAGCGGCTTTTCATCAGAGTCTTTTATCTTTGGCCTTAGGGTTGCTGGAACGCCTGCAGGTTGGGGATTTGCGTTCATTTCCTTTGTTGTGGAGATCTTTTTAACCATCAGTCCCACCCCTCTGACTTGTAGTGGGTCTGTTTCCTCTACTCTTTCAAGCTGTTGTTCTTAACTGCCTTTGCAACGTCCGCATTTGCTGGGGTTCTTAATTACTTGAAATGAGTTAAAGAATTCTTTTTGACCATAATGACTAAGTCTGTTTTGGCGCTTTTACTGTAGCTTAAAAGACACGAAACCTCAAGAAGTAGCTGTGTCAGCTTTTGTTTTTCTTCTGCCTCCTAATAAATACACAGATGGGTGCTGACAAGTTTTTTTTTTGTGTGTGTGGGGGGGAGCCGGTAGCGGGAGAACCCCAACAATCTAACACTTTTAAGTATGTACAACACTTTACAAGTTCTGAAGTTTTAAAATAAGGCCATTTCTGTTAGGAACTCAGTAGGATTTTCTCTCCTGTGTACTGAGATTTCTTAAAATCGATTACATCAGAGTCGAACTGAAGTTTACTATAATTTCTTAGTTTCATGGGAAAACTGGTATGATAATAAGAACTAACACCACATAACATAGCTAACCATTGCTAACAGCAGTATGTAAAAGTAGTCATAGTTAACTCTTACTTTACATGTATGACTATGTAATCCACACCATATCCCCTTGATACAGGTTCTCAGACTTGCTGGCAGTGGACCAGCAGCACAGCGTCATCTGAAAACTTGTTTAAAATGCAGGTTCTTAGGTCCTACTCAGCCCTACAGAAACAGGAACTATGGGGATAGGGTCAACAATCTGTGTTTTTACACTCCCTTCTTTCTTTTTGATGCACACTAAAATTGGAGAAGCAGGTCTATGTCATAAGCATTACTGTTAGCCCATTTTTCAGGAGAGAAAGTATTGCATAAGGATTAGGAATTTCTCTACGGTTCACAGATAACAGGGTAGAGGAAGAGAAAGATCCAGGCAGCCTGGGATCACAGTGAGCACTTAGCTACTATGCTGATGTCATGCAACAGTCTTGCCTTCAATTCATAATTGTCCTGAGATTTTTTCCAAATAAGCATCATAGGTTTTTGGAACTGCTTCATTCTTCAAGGTGTTGGGAACATTGGAGCAGCATCTTCTTGTCTCCATCTGAACAAATTGGCTCTGACTGGGAGGAGATCCTGAGCAGAATCCAAATGGATGCTTTAGGTCTATTTCCACAAACAACAGTATCCTTGAAGCCATTTTTCTTTTGAACATATCTCTGAGATGATCATGGAAATCATGTCCAGCACCAGAGGAATAAAGAACAAAATTTACAAACTCAGGAAAGAGTAAAAAAACAAAGAGCTACAGGGAGTCCCCGGCTCAAATGCACAAATGGTTGACATTTTCTGGGACTTCTTTATTGTTTCTTTTGCTACCTCAACAGAAATGACAACAGAAGATTCTGAAGCAGAAAAAGAGCAGGAGGAAAGACTTCTGCATGGACTTCCTTTTTGCTTTCCCAATTCTGCCTGGGTTAAATTGTTGTGGTTTAGAAGGAATTTTATTTAGGGAGGGAAGAGAAAGCCTGTGGCTTCAGAAAACAAGTGCTTTAATCTCTTTACATGGCCAGAATCCATAAGAGATGGAGGCTGCGTGATCTCATTTCTCCAGCCTAGGGAGGATCAGACTTGTGGTTGTAGTTTGCAGAAAGCTTGGAGTTGGATGTGACACAGCCCAATCCCTGCTGTCCATGACAGCCTGGGCTGCCAGGCCTCTCCAGGGTCCTGCTTGAAGTGAAGTTCTGCCACGTCAAGCAGGAAACATAGCACTCTCCTTCCACATCTTGTTTCCATTTCAAAGAAGTTTCCAAAGATTGCCTTGTTAGCAGGCAGATCCTACAATTTTAGAACTAGTGATTTGTATGCAATCTGTCCTGCGGCGGCCTCCTTCTCTACAAATATAAGCCAGGAGGTAAGGTCTGAGGTTTTAGGTCAAGAGTGGGATCTGAAAATGGACAGCATACTGGAAGTGGTAACCATTGTGCACAAGTGAAATGAAATCCTCCTTCTATTTTGGTTTATTGGTGATTTACACCTGGCAGACTTCCAAAAAGAATTTGAGACAACATACAGTTAAAGACACATGTACAAAAAGGCCACTGAAATAGTTATTAAAAGGAAAAAAAAAGGAAAGTCATACTGAGGAAGGGAAAATAAGTGGTGTTTTCAAAAACTGAGGCACTGTTATTAGAAAGATGAAGTGTTAAATTTAGCTCTAAGCTTCCTGGCAGCCATGTCAAAAAGGGAAACATGATGGGCTGCCTCATTTTCACTGAATGGTAAGAGGAATAGTTTATCAAGAGATGATTTTTTTTTTTGATGGAAATGAAATGAGAGTTTTACTTAGGAATAGATTTTAGATTTTAGAAGATTGTCTTTCCATCTTGCTTCAGAAAACTCTTAAACCTACATATGGAAAAGAAAGTTTCATGGAATTGGTAATCAGCACAATATAAAACAGAGTATGCATCTGAACCCATATTTGAATTCAGCAAACTGGGTTGTGATCCCACACCATTTTACCTTTTTTTTCTTCATCTGTAAAATGAGCAGATCCATCCAAGAGTTTTCTCAGGTTTCTTCCAGCTGACATGTGATGACCCTGTGATGAGATCATCAAGTTTAGCAGCAAAATCCCGACAATGACTGTGTCTTGCTGTCTCTTGCAAAATCACTGCTCCTAATTTATTGGCTCTATCCTAGAGCTCTTACTGATTACTCAACTTCATCCCCTCCTGAACTTTATTCTCACTCTTCAGCGTTGGGCTGGATGTTGCTCTTTTCTCTTAAAATATGGTTTCTGAGAGAGGCCCAGGCTTCCTCTAGGACCTGTTGTGTCCTCTGCCATTGTACTCCACAGTTGTTCAGCAAATGTTTATTGCACATATGCTCTGCCTGGCACTCATTGGACAATGGTGAATGGAATTGCTGCCCTCCTAGTATATGGGGGAAGGGAAGACAATATAGAAACTCATTGCATTTGGCAGCCTCCTCAACTGCCCCAGTGAAAGGAAGTACATCTTTGCTCATCAAGAGACACCATTTCCTCCTATTTCTTTTGGTCTTCAGAGATGTCTTAGAGGAATCAAGTCTGAACAAAGGTTTCAATAAACAGGAATGATGTTATATAGCAAAATGTGAAGTCTGTGGCCATCCTGTAATTAGCTGATAGCCTTAGAGGACAGTTGAGGTATGTAGGTCTTGAGTACCATCTATGATATTACATAGCTATGAATATTGATTCTATTCACAGCTCTCTTTTGTTGATTGGTCCATGAGTCCTCTCTGTCACCTCTCACACTCAGCAAATCAGTAAGTTCTAATAATTCTGTCTCAAAATATATCGTCAATCCCACCATTCTTACCACTTCCATGGTTACTGCTGAGCTGCTAACCAGCATCATTTCTTGTTTGTACTGGTGCAGTAGCCCACTCTCTGTTTTGCATAGTTCTACTCTACTACCTTAAGGACTGGAATTTAGCTCAGTTGGTCGAGTGCCGCTCTGCAGTCTCCAGGGTCCTGAGTTCAAAATGGGAGAAGGACATGGCAATCCAATCCCAAGGCAATCCTGAAAACAATCAGCCATTGAAAACCCTATAAGGGTCGCTATTCGTCAGAGACTCCAACAACTCTACTGCCCTCTAGAGCCTATTTTCCATACAGCTGCAAAGCAAATCACTTAGATGGTTGAAGGCCTCCAATAACTGACTTGCCACCATACTAAGAATAAAATTCAATTTCTAAGTGTAGCCTTTGAGCCCTTGCCTGATATAACCTCATTTAGTCTTCTGGCATCATCTCCTACCATTCAGTCACCCTTCATTGCCCCATTCAGTCACACTACTTCAGCTACACCCCACCCCCACCCCCACCGACACATCCTCTGTGGTTAGCTCCTTCACTTCTTTCAGGTCTATGCTCTGATGATCTGTCCTTGGAGAAACCTTCCCAGCTGCCTCAAAATTCAAGACCCTCCCCATCATTTTGTACTCCCTTGCCCTGTTCAGTGTTTTGGTTTTTATAGCACTAATCATTACATGGGGCTGGGATTTAGCTCAGTGGGTAGAGCACTGCGCTGCAGTCTCTGAGGCCCCGAGTTCAATTCCCAGCACCGCAAAAATGGGAGAAGGGCCTCGCAATCCACTCCCAAGACAATCCGGAAGCACTCAGCCATGGAAAACCCTATGAGGGTCGCTATGAGTCGGATACCGACTCGACGGCACCTAACAACAACAACAATCATTACATGAATATTGCATTTTATTTGTTCCTCTCCCCTTTGTGTTCACTTCATGTCTCATTAATTAGTGCATCACTAGCAGCTACAACAGAGTACTCAATAAATATTTGTTGAGTGACCTAATGAGTAGATTCAGTGCCCGTCTCATCCCAGCACTACACTAAGACTCTACTTGTGTTATTAAGTTACATATTGTTTTATAGTATTCAAAACAATTTCATACCTCTTAAAATAGTGAAGATCTTTAGTAATAACAACATTTAAAGAGAGGAAATTTTTTTCTTTTTAATAGATTTTATTTTCTAAGTGGTTTTACATTCACAGAAAAGCTGAGACAGTACAGAGGATTCCCATATACCTACCACCTAGCTCCCTGTACTCTTAAAATCTTCCCTTGCTGTGATAAATGTGTTGCAATTAATGAACTAATGTTGAGCTAATAATGAGCCAATACATTGTCATTAATGTTTATTTAGGTTTCCTTAGTTTTACCAAATGTCCTTTTGCTGTTCTAGGATCCTATTCAGAATCCACATTATGTTTGGTTGCCACTATCTTAATAGCTTCCTCTCTGCTGTGGCAATTTCTCAGATTTGCTTTTCTCTTTCTGATGTCTGTGACAGGTTTTGGTTTTTTGGGGGTTTTTGTTTTGTTTTTGTTTGTTTGTTTGTTTGGCTAGTTTTGTTTTTATTGTATACATTTAAGGATCATGGCAGTTTTAAAGACAACTAGTGAGTTATTTTGGAGGATGTCTCACTATTTAAAGACAACTAGTGAATTATTTTGAAGGCTGTCTCACTATAGACTTATGCATAAGATGCATAAGAATGCATCTTATATTTTACTCATAGAAATGCTGGGGTTAAGGATTCTAGGAGGAAAACCATCTTCATCACATCATTTCAAGTGTATGTACTATCAACATGATTTGTTGTTGTTATGTGCCATCAACCTGAGTCCAACTCACAACAACCCTATTGGCCTTGGTCACCTTACTGAGGTGGTGCTTGTCAGGTTTCTGCACTGCATAGTTACTCTTTCCCCTCTTTCTACACTGAGAACTAAGATAGGAAGTCACTATGTCCAGCTCAGACCTAAGGAGTGGGGAGTTAGTCTCTGCCTCTTTGAGGCTTGAATATTTTTATATGTTTGAATGCTTTGTCCCTGCCTGGGGGTGCTATTTTGGGAGGTTGTGGAAACTTTGGGAGGTAGGACCTAGCTTGAGGAAGTAGGTCTCTGGGGGCAGGTTCTTGGGGGTATATTATCCCTGACTCCTCCTTATAGTTTTCTCTCTCTGCTTGCTGGTCTACCATGATGTGAACAGCTCTCCTCCACCATATGCTCCCACTGCCATGATGTTCTGCACAAGTGCATAGGACCAAGCAACATGAGCTAAACTCTCTGAAACCATGAGCTAAATAAACCTCTCATCCCTTAAGTTGTTTCTGTCAGGTGTTCTGGTCACAGCATCACAAAAGTAACCAATCCAAATATTTTTATAATTATTTGAGAGTCTTCTTCATGGGAGATTTGCTTTTACCACATTTATTAATTTTTTCAGTTGTTGATTTTGTAGCAACATGAACTCATGGATAGTTACTTTATACTTTGGCTTATGACTCAATACAACCACTATGTTGCTAAAATTGTTTCCATTTTGGCCACTAGAAGCTCTTTCAGTTGCTATGTGCATACTTTAACAGGCCCCTTAGTGTGTTTTGGTTTTGTCTTTTTTGGGGGATACACTTTCTTATTCTCTGCTACTACAGGATGTCCCACACTCATCCTATACATTCCATGCCCCAGTTCTCATACTGGCCTTTGTTTTGAAGACGTTCTGGTGACTTTTATTGGAGAATAGTGCTGGAAACTAAGATCTGGGCACTGGACATGCTTGCTGCTGCTGGGGTGTCATTTCTTTTAGGTTCTCAAGGCTGACCGAGCCAAACGTGCATGCATATACTAAACTATATATATATATATATATATATATATATATATATATATATGCACGTCTCTATAAATATTTCCACATATAACCATTGCTATCTATTTTAAGCTAAACATGAGTTCATGCTGATATCTCCACTCTAATCTATCACCACATGGATCATTCTAGTTTCCTTTCCTTACTCATCTGGGGAGGGGCATGCCTTTACTTCCTAGTAGCTCCAGCAGAAATTTTCTCCCACCATGTTGACTTTGGTTGGTTTAAATGCCTATAACTTGGGGAAGGGAGTAGGAAAGAGTAGATTAGTTTTCTTATGGCACTGGGGATCAAACCCAGGGCCTTGCACTTCCTCAGCAAGTGTACAGAGTTCAGATCAGATCAGCTAATTGACTTTAAGCAATGTCTACCCTTTGAGTTAAGGCTGAGGCCAAGACCACCCAATCTACCTGGGAGCATGTATGTTAGAGACTGTGGTTGGCTCCTGACCTCTATTCCTCTTCTACCCCCAAATTGTTGAGCCACAACTGTGAACCACAGCTGCAAGGGATGTTATAAGCCTGTGATAATAATCCATTTCTTCAATAGTGTAAGATTTATGTATCCAGGACTAAGCACATCAATCCATTCATTTCTCTGGATGCAGTTAGTTATTGTTTCACATGTATCACATGACTTAGGATGGGACGATCAGCCAGAAAGAATAGGCTTATTTTACATTATTGAACAGACGACTCCATCTTCTAGAAGTAACCAAAGGAATAGCCCAGCTGTTTCCATGATTCTGAGGGATCCAGCTTTAGAATGAAGGCTTCATTTTGGAAAGTAAAGAAAGAAAGCAAATACAGGTCCTTGAGGGTATCACTGAGCCTCAGAATCAATAAATCCTAATGTCTACCCTGTCTTGGATCCTCCTGTTCCATGTATTAGAATTGAGTTTTCTCTTATTTGTATATAGAGTCATCTTAACTGAACCAGATAGTAATTTAAATAAAAATCTTAAAGCTATTGATGGAAACAAAGAGGAATAGCTGCAGGGGTCATGCAGGGAATGAACATCTCTCCTAACCTGGAACAGCTATTTTGTGCACTTGATTTTGTCTTACTGTGGATGATCCACCAGGGGTAGGTAACCCCTGATCCAGGAGGTCAAATTAGAGCTTTTCTTCAGGACTTAAAAAAAAAATCTGAATCACAGACTTAAAGGTACAATGTAAGGGCTGACTGAAGGTAAAAGGTAAGACACTCAGGAGCTGCAATTGTGTTTCTGCCACATGCAATGAGCTGATCTTTGTGAAGAGGTCATGGAAACCAAGATGAGGTGAGAGGAAAAGCAATGCCGGGCAATGCAGAGCCACCCATGGGGCGGGGTGGGTGGCAGCTCCTAGCACCAGACCCAAGGCCAGTGCCTGCACTTCACTGTCTATGTGGCCCCAAACTTCTAGATCCCAGGATCTAATGAGTTTGCCTGCTTTCTTCTTCTAGTTTACCATGCACTTCTGTCACTTGCCATTGAAGAATCCCAACTAACTTGTATATGTAGCACCTGCCTTTAACTCTTTTGCTAAATTCTTATAAACAGTGGCTATAGTGACACTTTTTCCCCTGCACATTCACAGGGAATACTTTTTTCCTTGGGACTACTTCATGTTATCATTCACTGTAAGAAAACAAGAGACAAAATTTTATAGTACCTGTATTTCTCCACAGCTTAAAAAAAACACACAAGAAATAATATACAAGAATTCTATTGAAAATGGAGTTCATTTTATACTCTTCCTGAATATTCCCCAGCATTTAATTTATTTCAGATTATGAAATTCTGAAAACTGCTTCTGGAAAAAGAAGTTTATTGACTTGATACCTTTAGTGGAAGTCCCTGATTTTGTGCCAGCAAAGAGTGACTTTGATGTATTTAAAGATGACTTTTAGATGACTCCATCTCTTTTTGCAAAGGAAAAGATTGTGATCTTCTAATAGAATTGCATATTGTACAATTTAGAATCCATACTTTATGTAAGTAAAAGACCATAGAGAACAGATAATCCCAAATGTGACTCCCTTTTATGAGTGGGGAAACTGAGGTCCAAAGAGGTCAAATAGTAATGGACATAAAGTATCTACTACAGGGCTAACTCACAGGAGTCACTCACCAGGTGTTCTGCTGTTCTGAGTATTGTTACTCTCTATCATTGTCTCATCAGTTAGAAACCGAATTATAACTATTCCCAGGTGACTAGTGGTGTGACTCTGAATAAGTCAGTCCTCACCAAATCTTGGCCTCTCTTGCATGCAATGATGAAATGAGATAATGCAAGTAAAATGCGGGTGCACTGCACACCACACATGAAACTCTCAGTGAAAATTAACAAGGGCTAAGATGCCTCCTAACCTGATTTGAGCATAGATATAACATCTTTAGAGAAAAATAAAAGCTTCTGATGAATTTCAAATTAATATCTAATAATAAGGATGATGATAACTAACAATGATGACTTAAAATATGCCAGGTACTTTGTTAAGCACTTTGCGGCATTATTTCATTTAATCTCTGTAACCACCTAGTAGGTAGGTACTATTATTGGAAAGGTCAGAACTTTTTCAGCCATAAGTGATGGAATCCCAGCTCATCATCTTGTATTACATAATCATGAAAGGGAATCTGTCAGCTCAAAACTGGAGCATGCAAGGGAAATAAAGGTGTAGTCACTGGTGTGTGTGGGATCTCTAACCAACTTGCCTCAACTTTTAGCTCCACTTCCTTCTCTCTGTGTCCCTCTCAGCTAAGTTTTCTCCTTGGGAGTATTCCAAGCAGTTCTGGCCTTGCATCCTTCTCTTTGGGTGACCCCTGGAGGAAATGTTATCTAGCAAAAGTCTCAGGGCTGTGTCTGTTGGCTTATCTCGGATCACAAGCATCTGTACTCCCTGCTGGCTAAATCTGAGACAAGTATCTGTAGCTGGAGGCTGAAGGATAGGTGATGCAGCACCTCCAAACCTCATGGACTGAAAACAGAGGAAGAGTGATTTCCACAAAAGAAAAATGAGCTGTTCTTACCAGAAAGCCCTGGAAATGGATGCTGGGAAGAAAGACCACGACCGACAGCCATCCAGTATAATCAGTATGCAGATTAGAGGTAATTTAAACATTTGTCCAAGATGGGAAAGCCAAAGAGTAAACCTAGAATTTGAAACCAAGGCTGTGTGCTTTAAAAAGCAAAATTTGCTAACCACCATGCTATACGATGGAGAACTGGAGAATGACTGGAGAACAAATCTCAAAACCTGAACTATTTGACCACTTCCTAGAATCCCTTTGGAAAAGATCACTTTGATAAAAATCTCTCTGGTTTTTTATAATTGAATGTTGCTTGCAAGGGGGATAAACAAGTTATAAAAATTATCCCAATTCAGATTTTTAAAAAATGTATATATTTACATATTTATGTATACACACTCACATATATTGGATATAATTCTGGAATACAGTATACCTAAATGTTAAAAATGATCATGAAACTGGAATTATGGATGCCCTCCTTCTTTTGCTTATCTATATTTTCAAATTTTCCTATATGTATTAATTACACAATTTGTAAAATAAATAAAAGTATACAAATGATCATAAAAGTCAAAAATCCTTGGTTGATCTGAGGGTTAGGAGGATGGAAGTGAGTTGAGGAGATCGTTTTTCTTCTTTTCTTCTCTCACTTTAAGTTGGTAACTCTTTCTTCAGGAAATGAGACAATTGCCCACTTTCAAAATATTGTTGTTGTTATTAGGTGCCGTCTAGTTGTGTCCAACTCATAGAGACCCTCATAGGGTTTTCAATGGCTGGTTGTTTCAGGATTGCCTTGGGAGTGGATTGACACATCCTTCTCCCATTTTTGCGGTGCTGGGAATCAAACTCAGGACCTTAGAGACTGCAGAGCAGTGCTTTACCAACTGAGCTAAATCTCAGCCCCTCAAAATATGTAATCCCATCTAATTCTCCCTCACATGTCAGCCATCATCTATTTCAAATTGGCATTAGTGGTTCATATCTTCATCTCGTTTGAAAGGATAACAGGGATACAGAAGAAGAATCTTCAGTGTCAGAAACAAGCATAAGGGAGAAAATGAGAATTAGTCCAGGCACCATCACAGAATGTTGGAGGGAGAGAAAATAAACACCAACTGCATGAGCTCAGGTGATGGTAAAGAGTTAGTCAAAGTGTGATATCCTGCTCTGCCCAAGGCCACCTCTGAAGGTGGTGAATGAAGGGCTGGGATCCAGTTTGTGCCAGAAAAGGGCTCTTTGCTAAGTCACTTGTGTGCGGCCCCCAAATGTGGCATAATGACTAAAAGCTGCCTTCCACTGCCTGGAGCACCCTCAGGATACAAATCTCAGCTGTGGTCTGCAGCTGGTGCTGGTCTGGGGTCTCCAGACTTAGGGAGAGCCATGAATCTATGGCTGGGATCTTTGTAAGAAGAGGAGAGGATGAAAGAGACACTTGGGGAAGAGTGCCATGGGAAAATGGATCCAAAGATTGGAGGGATGCAGCTATAAGCCAAGGGAGTCAAAGAACTGCTGGAAACCAGAAGGAAGCAAAAGGATAGAAAGGATTTTTCCATAGAACCTTTGGAAGAAGCATGGTCCAGCCAATGCCTTGATTTTAGCCTCAGGAACTGTGAGAGAATAACTTTATTCTATGTTAAACCACCAAGCCCTGCCCCACCCCAACCCAAAACAACAGGAAAACAATCAAGCATGGCCTCTTAGTCTGGTTAATGAGCACCATCCTATTTATAGGACAGTAACGAATTCACCCATTATTATTTCTAGGAATTTATATCAGACTTGTGTGCATGCACATGTTATTACACTGTATCTCAACCTTACATCCTGCCAGCTGCTTGCTTTTATGTTTAGTCTAACAGAAACTGTGGTGTCATGGCAATTTCCTTATAACGGGTGAGTTACTATTCCATAAATAGGTTGCTGTGCATTAACAGGTTAAGAACGGTTTTCCTGGTTCTACTCCTTTATGATACTTACTAATTTCAAAGCATATGTATGTGTGCAGTGTTATCTAAAAGCAACACATACACATAGGCAAGGTTACCAACTTTAGACATCGTACTCCTACTAAACGTTAGACCTAGACTTTGTTTAGGAACCCAGCCATGCTTCGGATATCATGGATCAAATTAAATTTGTACTATTAATACTTAAGTGAATTTATCCAATAATTTTATTAAGTCCTGTGTGGCAGGTTTTTGGCATGGTGTTGACATTATTCATATTCTACTGTGACTTCAAGGCAAACATCAGCTTTTCTGTCTTGAAAGATTAATGATACTTGATTTAACTCCAAACCATGGGTCATTAAAAGTGATTTAAGTGTTAGCAAAGTGCCTTGGTGTCATGTCTGGGTTCCAAGTGAAGGGTCTAATCACAGCTTCCATAGAGAAATTTTTATCAATTGATGTATGTCTTCTAAAACTTGTGGCTTGCAGGGACCTTAGCGAGTAATTCTGGCTGCCAACACTTGATGTGGATATAATTAGCCATCACCACACTCTTGTTCTAGGAGCCATATTAAAGTGTCTCCATTTCCTTAACTGCTAGTCTGGCCTCATTGCAGACCTCCTCCATATTAAAGATAGCTAAAGTTTTGCCCAACATTCCCCCAGATGGGGTGCCTCCACTAATCTATTCTTCCCTAAGGTAAGCATATTCAATTCTTAAAATGTATCTTCTACTGTTTTCCAAGGCCTGTAACCATACCACTATGACATCTGATCCTGTCAGATCTTGGAAGCTAAGCAGGGTCAGGCCTGGTTAGTACTTGGATGGGAGACTGCCTGGAAACACCAGGTGCTGTAGGCTTGCAAGAAGGGCCAGGCAGCCCACTCCCAAAAAACAGTCAGCTATCGAAAACCCTATGAATAGCAGAGAAGCACTGACAATAGCATTTTACCTATTGTGTGTAGGGTTGCTATGAGTCGGACATTGACTCCTCAGCACCTAACAACAACAACCATTATCCCAAGACATGTCTGTGTTTTCTTTCCTAAGTAAAACTAGTTGCTAGCAGTACTGGTTGGGGGTATATTTTAAAGAAGTGTGACTTTCTGTTTAGCTTCCACCATTGGCTGGTATCACAGCATCAAGTTTACCTGAGTTAATCAGTTTGTCTGTTACAGGGAAGCACTGATAAGAGAGGTGGCAGGAGGCAGCAGAAAAGAGGGTCTGAGAAGAACCAATTACTCGCTTTAATAATTCAGTGTGTTCTACAGTAATAGGCTGCAAAGTAAATAGCACTACACATAAATGCCATATTTCATTATTTATACACTCCAGAAATTGAAGTTTAATTAAGTCACACGCTTGAGACTTTTAAGCAATTAAGGAGACGCTTGTCTCAGACAGCATGGAGGGGAGCATGGGAGCTGCTTCTCCCTCTGAGCCACCTCTGTGCTTCTGAAGATGGTTTTTCATTTGAGCATGGGGAGGGCTGGAGCCAGGGCAATGAGGGTATCGACTTCAAATCCCACTCACTTGCACATGGCACCTTGATTTTTTTTTTTTTTTTTTTTTTGCGGTACTGGGGTTGAACCCAGGGTCTCATGCTTGCATACTCTGCAAGTGCTAGACCACTGAGCTGCACCCTCAGCCCATTTTTTTACTTTTTGAGACAGTGTCACTAAGTTACACAGACTGCCTCTGGTCTTGAACTTGCTGTCCTCCTGCCTCCACCTCCCAAGCTGCTGGGATTACAGGTGTGTGCCACTGTGCCTGCCTATACCATGATTCTTATAGTATTGCTGCACTACCAATGCCTACTTTAAATTTTTTCTACAAAATCTGTTGTAAATGTAAGTGCATTTATTTATTTGCTTAATAACAGCAATATTGTAATTTAATTCCAAAACCTTTTTAAAGCATACAATTCTATGATTTTTAATTTATTCAAAGAATTATGTAATCATCACCACTGTCAACATTTTCATCACCCCCAAAACAAACCTTGTACTCCATTTGTTCTTTCTTTCAGTACCTGATAACCATTAATCTTTCTGGCTCCATGTCTTTTGCATGTTGTGGACTCTACACACATAGAACCTAAATATGTTGCATTTTCACAGGTTCACAAGTTTTGTTTTTTCTGGGTTGACACATGTTGCTTACATCAGTACTTCATTCCCTTTTATTGCCAAATATTTCATTGTACAATATGCCACATTTTATTTATCCATCAGTTGAATGACATTTAGATTGGGCTTAATGATTATGAATAATGCAGGGATGTACATTTGTGTGCAAGAGTTCGTATGGATATATGTTTTCAATTCTTGAATATATCTAGGTATGAAATTGCTGGGTCATATGATTATTTGTATATTTAACATTTCCAAGAACCAGTTTACCAAATGGCTCTTCCAGCTGATAATCCTACCAGCAGTGTTTGAGGGTTCTTGTTTCCCCACATCCTAAGTACATTTGCCTGCAGCCATCGCACTGTGGCATCCAGTCCCTTCAGATCTCGGAACCTAAGCAGGGTTGGGCCTGGTTAGTACCTAGATGGGAGACCAGCCCCACGATTCCATTGTACAAGTAACTCAGAGATGGCTGGGGTGATGTTTGTTATGCTTTTTGTTTCTTCTTATCATCTGATGTCTTCCTAGAAAGGTCTTGGGTAAATCTGAGAAGCTACTAAAATTGCTTCTTTCTTAATAGGGTAGTAGATATTAACCTGGTAATTCAATTTCTAGAACTGTAGTCTAAGGAAACAATGCAAAAAAAGAAAAATTCGATTGGCCCACACATGTTAGGGAAAGTGTGTCTATTTGTTTGTTTTATGGCTGAGGTATTGAAGCCAGGACCTTGCACGTGCTAAACAAGCACTCTACCACTGAGCTGCATCCCCAAGCTCTTTTTTTATTCTCTTATTTTAGGACAAAGTCTCACTGAATTGTACAGGCTGCCTCTGGCTTTGAACTGGTGACCCTCCTGCCTCAGTCTCCCAAGTCTCTGGGATTACAGGTGAGTGCGATGGCAATAGGTGGAAAGATTTTTTTATAGAACAATAATTAGAAACAACTAACAAGGGAAATGATTATGAGTGATGGTGTTTCAGTTGGATAGAATAGTAGATAGGCAATAAAAATGATGATTATGAAGACTTCAAGAGGAACAAGACAAATAAAAGAATCAAATTAAAAAGTAGGATTTAAAATTATATGGACACTATTAGTGCAGCTGTAAAAAATATGTATTTCATTGAATAAAGACTAGATTGCAACATACAAAAGCCAAAAAGTTTTATGGGGCAAGAATTCTTCATTGATCAACTTTTTTTTTTTTTTTTCAGTACTTGGGGGCTGAACCCAGGGTCTTACACATACTTTGCAAGTGCTTTACCACTGGGCTGCACCTCCAGCCCAATTTTTATCTTGAGACAGGGTCTTGCTAAGTTATGCAGGATGCCTCTGGCCTCAAACCTGCAATCCTCCTGCCTCCAGCTCCTGAGTCAGTAGGATTACAAGTGTGAGCCACAGTGCCCAGCTCTCATTGATCCACTTTAATATTTCAATATATAATGTTTTATGGTTTTTTATTTTAAATATACATTATTTATTTTATATCAGTCTTTTTTCCCGAAGACAGAACTTTTATTTATACTGTTTTCTACATTGTTTTTGTTGTTAGGTGCCCTTGAGTCAAATCCAACTTATAGTGACCCTCATAGAGATATTGATGGCTGATTGTTTTGGGATTGTTTCGGGAGTAGGTTACCATGTCCTTCTCCCATTTTTGCAGTACTGGGGATCAAACCCAGGGCCTCAGAGAGTGCAGAGCAGCACTCTACCAACTGAGCTAAACCCCAGTGCCTATCTTCTATAACCTGTATATAATGTTGTATGTTGTTGTAGAAGGCCATTGAGTGGAATCCAATTCATAGTGACCCTTATAGGGTTTTCGATGGCTTTTGTATTGGGATTGCTTCAGGAGTAGATTGCCACATCCTTCTGTTTTTGCAGTGCCGGGGATTGAACCAAGAGAACACAGAGTGGTGCTCTACCTATAAAGTTGTATACTTGATATAAATTACAATGAGAGACTATGTAATCATTAACTGAGGTCAGTTTGGGGAAGGAGACTGGAAAGAGCCATGACAGATAGTAAGTGAAGGCATTGCTTCAATGAAATGGTTAGGGGAGGGCTCTCTGCCTTCTCTTGTGTGGACCAGGAGGCAGCTGTGCAGAACCAGGAAAGGACATTCTAGGATGAGGACACAGTTTGCATGAAGGGTGGGGGTCTGCAGAAAGCATTGGGTGTCTCAGGGAGAAAGAACGAAAGGTGGTAAGTGTGGAGGTCACAGAACGAGGAGTCGGGAAGCAGGAAGCCTCTACTAAGTGGTGGCTAACATCCCGGAGAGAAATGACAGGGCTTTGTGTGGAAGGAACACATTGACCCAGGAGGTACCCGCCAGGGAATGAGAAAGAGTAAGCCGGTAGTTGCCGGATAACACCAGTGAGGAGAGGGATCAGGTGGAGAGCTTCACAACATGGCTGGACTTTGCTCTCAGGACGAGGCTGGAATGACGGTGAAGAGCCAGGAGGACACCTGCCTTCTGCACTGGGGAGGTGGTGTCCTCCCAAGGCAGCCAAGATTCATTGAGACAAGCAGTGTGGGAAGACTGAGGAAAGGCTGAGGCTGGAGCAAGGCCTCCTGAGGCCACAGGGGAAGGGCAGGGGAGAGGGCAGGGCAGGGGCTGAGCTGGAGCATCATCGCCTGGCTGTGGCTGAGCTGTAGGTGGGGTATGGTGTATGTGCATCAATAAGCAGCATCCAGGTCCTCCCCAAGACCCAGCACTGGAATCTCTGCGGGTGTGAGTCTGCAGAGGAGTATATGCCTGGCCAGGCAGGCAGTCCCTGGCCCTCCAAGGTGCCTACCATTTATTTCTTCCAGATGCAGAACTGGAGGAAGGACTGGGGTTTGGGTCAGGGTTGTAGCAGCCCGCAACAGGGAAGGAATGAATTCAGTGGGCACTTCAAAGGGTCCTCCATGTGAATGCGAGACAGGCAGGAAGAGTCAAAGATGACGAGGAACACATTAGGACTCTTGATTAAGTTGGTTCAAACTGGATTAAGCCAAAGCGTGTGGCTTCATAACTGCCCTGTCCAAGGTTCAGGTCAGGTATACCTCGATCCCGGTCATGTCACCAGATTGACCTGTCACCTTTTGGCTCTGCTTCCTACAATGTGAAATTGATTCCCATTCAGGCTTTACCAGGGTGCTGCCCAAGATGATTGTCATCAGCTCTACCCTTAGCAGGGTCTTTAAAAAATCCTAAACAGTAAATGTCAACTCCGGTCCCTTTTCATAAAATATAAATAAGAACATAGTCACCTCTCATTCCCTGCCCAAGCCCAGGAATTCAAGTTCCCCCTCCCTAGGCTGAACTCCCAATCCTTGTTGAGTCTCAGGTGACATTTGAGAGGTGCTGAGTGTCCCGCTGGCAGGAGCTGGTGAAAAGCACACCATTTCTTTAGTATTCACGTGACTGGCCAACACCAACGCTTATGACCTAGAGCCTGAGATTTTTAATGTAATTTGAGAGGGAACACAGAGGGGCCAGCAAAGGTCTTATTAAATCCCAGCCACTGACACTTGAACCGGCACCAGCAGAGGCTTCTTTTTTTTTTTTTTTTTTTTTTCTGTTTTATTTGTATTTTGATACAAGGTCTCGCTGTGTAGCCCAGGCTGTCCTCCACTTCACTGTGTAGCCCAGACTAGCCTCGTACTCACATCAGTCCTCCTGCTTCAGCCTCTTGGGAACTGGGATTACAGGCATGCACCATCACTCCTGGCTTTCTTTTCTTTTTTTAGTATCTGTGCCCAGACACTGTGAAAGGTTGATTGCTGAGCCCTTTCTTTCTGCAGGCCCACGTCACTGGAGCCTGCAAAGAGGAGAAGAGTTGGCTTGCCAGTGCTGCAAGGAAGTGTGAGCTTCCTTTGGTGTTTTGTTGTTGTTTGTTTTGTTTTGTTTGCTAGGGATTGCCAGGGCCTTTGCATTCCCTGCCCGTAAATTTCTCTCAATGAAAAAAAAAAAAAAAGAGTATTTATCCAATATTTTTGACAAAAAAAAGTACAGATAATAACAAAATGAATTTCTGCATACTCAGCACTCAGCTTAAGAAATACAATTTTACATCCCCAGAAATAACTACTATCCTGCATTGGATTTCATTCTTGTGTGTACGTTTTACTTTTACTATGTACACACACAGGTAAGACACAGTGGTCTTTGGCTTATTTTTAACTTCACCTAATTAGTAAAGTGCTTGCTTAGCATGTGCAAGGCCCTGGGTTCAATCCCCAGCACCACATACCCCCCCCACACACACACACATACACAAACACACAAAACTTCACCTAAAGGCCATTATTCTATTACTGTCCTTATTACAAACTAGTTTTTGTCCTCTTTGGCCTTATGTTAGTACATAACATTCTGGTTTGTGCCCTTTCATTGCTATATAGTACAGTATTCCACTCTTTAGCCATGTCAGATATGTTCATGATTCTTCTTCACATAGAACTTCATTCCCAATTTTTCATGATCATAGCAAGGCTGTTATGAATATTCTTCCATGGGACTTGGGCAAATGTGCAAGAATTTCTTCAGGTTATTCATGTAGGCATAGACCTGAGGAATCAAGAGTGTGTGTCCATCTCCACACCTGCTAACTGTTGCCAAATGACTCTCCAAAGTGGGTGGCCCAGCTTCCACTCCCCCCAGGAGGGGCCTAGCTATACTCTTCCCCATATCCACACAGAATCTCAGTATGGTCAAACTTTTATTTTTGCCAGTCTGAAAATAAAACTGAATCTCCCTATTGTTTGAATTTGTACTTCCTAGATTACTAAGATCCACACTTGTTATTCAAGCAGAGGCTCAGTATATAAAGCTAAACCAGGTGAACTTGTTCTGTTTGAAGGCAGGGTATTCGTATTTCAGATAATTAAGTGGTTGAGTTTACTGTTGCACCTCTGTTTTTGCAATGCTGGGGTGGAATCCAGGGTCCCTGTATCCCAGGCAAGTGCATTACCACTGAACCAAATCTAAGTACCTTTGACTCACACTCGTGTTCCTAAATATTGGGCAAAAGTTTAAACAATGTTCACACTGAATTTCTTTTGTAGCATTTTTAAACTGATGTCATTTTAGCATCATCTTTAACAATATCCTTCTCTCCTCCTCATATAAGTTAATTTGGAGTTAGCTTTAATAATAGTCATGACAACCCACCCATGATGTCTAGGAAGAAAATGGGCATGTTTCTGGTGGGCAAGGTCCTCCTCATTTCCAGGCTCACCCCTGATTTAGGGACTTTGCTCTGGCTGTGCCCTGCTAGAGAGATGCTGTGGTCCACCCCATCCCTACATGAGGTCATTGGCAGGTCTCCTTTTCTCAGGGAGGCCTTTCTTGACTGGGATACTGTGTCTTATGGTACCAGAGACCCGCCACTCCTGGGGCCCCTGTCCTGCTCAGCTATATTATCTCCTTCATAGCACTATCACTTTCCGACTTTCTGCACAAGTTACTTAGGTGCTGTCTCCTTTGACTATTATTTATTTCTGTCTTTCCTTTGTCCTCTGTAGAGTGTAACTTCTGTGGGGAAAGGCATCTTCATGTGTTTTGTTCACTGCTATCTTTCTAGAATAGTGCCTCACCCATAATAAGTTTTTAGTAAAGATTTGTTGTTTAAAAGATAGGCTGCAGTTGGTAAGGAAAAGAGAAGAGAGATCATTTCAGAGAGAGACAGAGAGAATGAGAATGAATGAATGAATGAATGAATGAATGTGGATGGGTCCAGTCCTAAAACCAATACAGCATGGATTAGAAATGATGCAGAGAATAGGACTAGAAATGTGCCCGTGACTGTGATTGTGAATGGTTATCCATCTGTGTGGGGATGGTGGGGCCAGATGTAGTTAGGAGCCCTAGTCAGCAGTTTGAACTTAATCCTGAAGGCGTGGTGAGCCCTTCCATGAGGCTAATCAAGGGAATGACATAACTTTGATTTTGGAACACCACCCTGGGCACCAATAAGGAGGACACCTAGGGCGGTGATTAAATAATATTGGAGGCTGACAGACCACCAAGAGAGCTGTCACAGTGACCAAGGTGAGAGAAGACAGTGGCTGCATCAGATGATGGCAGGGAATGAAGAGCAGGACAATTTCCAAAGCTCTGTCTTTCCCCATGACCCCCAGAGTAAGTGGAATCCAAATAACTCACCCCATCTGGACTTGGTTGAGCCATGAAGCTGTGCTTTTCCTAAGCATGTTCTTAAATAATCGAATTGGAAAGCTTCCCAAAGTGCTCCACCCACATCCTCAGCTTTCCTCCTGGTGAAAGAGATCTGGAGTGAGACTGCCATTATTCAACAGAGCAGTGAATAATGGAGCAGTGTGCGGACTGAACTCGGATTTTTTGGAAGGAAGGTAGCATTTGACATCCAAGTTCTCCTGGACTCCAAATCTTTTGTGCAAGTAAATTAGTTTCATTTGTCTCGGGGTACCTTTTCCAGGCCAATGTCTTCCCACTCGCCTGCGAATGTTTCTCAGTGGTATGTTTCAGGCTTGGCTGCATCTCCTTGGCTGGAACAAATCTTTTATTACTAGGAAATAGTTGGATGATGATTCTAGACTCTTGGACCCTATTTCCCTCCCAGCTGTTGACTCAGTATTTGATACCTTGATCATTTGCAGGTTAACCTGCCCCTTCTCCTGCCTGTTTCTCATTAATAGGAGTTTCATACTGGGAATTGAATTCATACTCACCACCTCACCAATCTTTGGCGAGACAGTTAGGATTAGCACCTGTTTCTTCAAGACTCTCCTGAGATGTGATGGGGGTGAGGTGCACATATGTTGCTTTCTTTGCTCACCTCGCTCACTCGCATGGTTTTCCTTTGGTCCAGCAGTCACGCATTCCACTGCAACCTAAAAGCATCCAGATGACGGGAATATCATGTTACGCATTTCACATGGGAAAGCCACAACCCACCCTCCTCTGTTCAAGTTGCATCAAATCTAATTTCCATGGCCTGTGCAAGTAGGAGCCCCACAGCCTTGTGTCAGCTGTCGAAGTTTAGCAATACTCTTTCCAAACATGGGCCAGTAGGCAGCCAGCAGGCACTAGACAGCTGAGTGCTGGCAGAGAAAGTCCCAGACACCTATAGCAATCCAAGCCGTGACTCATCCTGTTATTGCCAGGATAAATATGGGAATAAATGGTATTTGTCTCTAAGCAGGAAGAATTGTCAAAATGCTTATCACTTTATGGAATATAACAGATTGTGCCTGTTTGTGTTTTGAAATGTTCCAACCATTCACTAGTTGTTTCTTTTCTTTTCTTTTTTTTTTTTTCTGTTCTTGCTTTCTCCCCACCCCCTTTCTTTCTAGGAGGCCTGGATTACCCAGGAATTTCCATGCTGTGCTACCGCCAGAGTTCTGGATCCACCTGGCCGTGGTGGCCTGTGGCAATCGGTTGGAGGAGACACTGGTCATGCTCAAATCGGCTGTGCTGTTTAGCCACAGGAAGATCCAGTTTCATATCTTCACCGAAGAGTCTCTGAAGCCTGAGTTTGATAAGCAGGTGAATTTGCAGAAATTGTGTCACAGTATTTCCTGCAGGCTGACAGACTGCCTTATTCAAGCTGTGTATGCTGTTCACATATGTATTTGAGTACTCAATTTTGTGACCTTGAACACTTACATGCTTATGTTTCTCAAGCATAAGACAGGGATAGTTACCACTTCCTCATAAAGATACTGTTGTTTTTGTTGTTAGGTGCCATCGAGTCGGTATCCGACTCATAGCGACCCTGCATACAACAGGTGAAACACTGTTATCAGTGCTTCTCTGCTGTTCATAGGGTTTTCAGTGGCAGATTGACTTTTGGGAGTGGGTTGCCAGGTCCGTCTCCCAAGCCTACAGCACCTGGTGTTCCCAGGCAGTCTCCCATCCAAGTACTAACCAGGCCCAACCCTACTTAGCTTCTGAGATTTGACAGGTTTGGATACCACAGGGCTACGGCTATAGGCAAAGATACTATAAGAATTGAAAAATGAGATGATGCACTTAAAGCATTTGACATATTGGCTTGATCCTGCTTGGGTCATTAACACTGTTTTTGTGGGGAGGGAAGATAGCTTATTTTTATGTATTTACATATTTTTTAAGTAACTAGTACATTCATTGAAATACATTCAAATAATGTAAGTAATAAATTAAAAGATAGAAATCCTCACTATCCTTCAGTCTCACCCAAGAAATGGTCAGAGTTAACAGTTTGGAGTGGTTCTTCCATATATTTATTTCATTTACAGGGGTGTGTGTGTGTGTTTCCATGTATGGACACACATATTTCTAATTATACATGCATTTACATATATACATATATGTATCCAGGTTAAAACATATCTCTTTTACAAAATCAGGATTATATTCCTAGGTATTGGCATGCGACTTGCTTTTCCATACTTGAAACCATGTCATCAGTATTGTTTCCAGTCAGTACCCAAACATCCTTACCTCTTCATTTTTGGCAACTACATAGTATTTTGTCATATAGCTGGGTCTCCATTATTTGACTGATCCCATCCTGAGTTTTGGAAAGGGCTTTTCCCCCAGTAGAAGTTAATGCATGACCTTGGCAGACCGAGCCTTGTTTTCCTGGGAAGTTTTCTCTTGTGGCAAGTACTTGAATGCTGGCAGAGAGAACTTGCTTTGTTTTGTCTCTGCCAACTTGAGTCCACAGTTCTGTGTCCTTTCACCAGGTTACTGTGCTAATAATAAATGGCAAAAGCAACACATTGGACAGAGAAAGGCTACTAAGAGAAAGCTAGAAAACATGTTGTTTTCTAAGGAAAAAAAGTCACCTTGACAGAGAAGCCAGGGGAACCAGTAGTCTTAGGGCTTGGGAGTTGATTGAAGGAATGCCTTATAACAGACTGAAGTCAGGGAATGAGAAAATGAAAAGGTTGAAACACTCATAGTTAGCTGTTCTAAAACTGCAGTATAGGGGAAATGATACCAAGGACTTATGCTTTATGATTTCATCTCATTCAATCCTCATACTAGTCCTGTGCAGAAGGTAACTATCAGGTGTCCTATCTGAGTCAGTTTTTAGTTACTATAATGATATATCCAAGGCTGGGTAACTTCATAAAGAAAATAAGTTTATTTAACTTACAATTCTGGTGGTTCAAGGGCATGGCGCCAGCAAATTGGGCTCTGGTGAGGACCTCATGGCCGATGAAGTAGAGCATTGTCTCAGGAGCATGTGCAGGAGGAGGATATCATGTGCCAGACAGGAAACCAAAGAGAAGACAAGAATGCAACCAGGTTCTTTCTTCTTACAACAACCCTCTTGCAAGAACTAGCTCAGGAGTCCTATGGAAACACTACCTTAATCCCTTCTGAGGATATGTCCCTCATGGTCTAAGGATATCCCAACTAAGCCCCTCCTGTATCCATGGCCACATTGAGGACCAGTGACTGAACATATGGACTCAAACCATATCGATACCATAGCATACCCATTTTATAGTCTGAGGTAGTTGAGACTGGGAGAGTTCTAGTGATTTGCTCACTAAGTATTGAGTCAGGCCCATGGCTCAAACCTCCATGGAATTAACCACCAAATCATACAACCTCCCGAACTAGTAGACAGAAGACCCAAATTCAAAACTCAGTTCCACTATTCACTTGCTTTGTGATCTCAGGCAAGTCTTTTGTCCTTTAAATGCCTCCATTTCGCCATTTGCAATCAGGGCTAGCAAGATTGATGAAAGAGATGTCAGTCCTGTGCCCAAGACAGCTCAGGCCAGGCTGTGTAACATCTCCTACAAAACTCGAGGATATCTGAATGCTTGCTGTTTGTCTTCCCAGGGGACAGTCTCTGCCCCACATGGCCTCTTGAGACTGGGATACAGACAGTGACACCCACTGGCACATTTGACATCTGGTGTTCCTAGGATGCCCCTGCAGAAAGGAGAGAGCCTGGAGACTCGGGACCATACCTTTCACCCACTCAGTGTGATGGTGACAGGATTCTTCCCCAAACTTTCAACTGTGCAGAAGTACTCACAGGCCTTCCCACTGCGGGGTGCTGAGAATTATTCATATGCAGGACCAGGGGATGCTGGCCATGGATGAACTAGGCGTCCCCACACAGCATCCATCCAGCAAGTGTTACTGAGTCTCTCCTACATGCTACAAGCTGGCAGGGGTTAGGGATGGAGCAGAATGAAATACAGAGTTGGATTTAAAGAAGATGCTGGCGAGCCGGGCACAGTGGTGCAAGCCTGTAATTCCAGCGGTTTGGGAGGCGGAGACAGGAGGATGGCAAGTTCAAGACCAGAGGCAGTCTATGTAATTTAGTGAAACCCTGTCTCAAAAAGTAAAAAAATGGGCTGAGGGTGCAGCTTGGTGGTCCAGCACTTGCAGAGCATGCAAGCACGAGGCCCTGGGTTCAACCCCCAGTACCACACACACACAAAAAAAGAAGAAGATGCTGGCCACTTTGGTGCATGTCTGTAATCCTAGTGACATGAAAGGCTGAGGCAGGAAGTTTTTATGAGTTCAAGGCCTGAGGCAGCCTACACAGCTTAGTGAGACCCTGCCTCAAAATAAAAAACAGAAAGGGGGCTAGGGGTGCAGCTTAGTGGTAGAGCACTTGCAACATATGCATGAGGCTCTAGGTTCAACTCCCAGTACTACAAAAAAAGAAAGAAAGAAAATGGAAGGAAGATGGGTATGACTACGTTTGTGTGCCAATTATACTTTCCAAAAAAGTGCCCAGTGGTCCCAGCTCCTGTTATTCATACCCTTGCAAACTTCACTCCTATATTGTCCCAGGGTTGGTCTGTGTGACCAGTAGGATTGGGTTGAAGTCACGGCAGGTCATTTCTGAGATTAAGCTATAAAAGGTACTTTGCTTTGTCTCTTGGGCCCCCCACTCCAGATGGAGCTAGCTGCCATGTCAGAGTGGTCCTCCAGAGCATCTTATGTGGGGAGGAGCAAAGGCCTTTTGCTCAGATGTGTGACCTTGAAGCAAATCCTCCAGTCCCATCCAGCCTTCATTTACCTCAGGCCTAGCCCCAAACTCAGGAGAGGCCCTGAGCCAGAACTGCCCAGCTCACAGATTCCTGACCCTAAAAAATGATTTGAGATACATGTATACATGTTTTAAGCAGTCACATTAGGGTATAATTTGTTATAAGGCAATGGTTAATACTCTGTATGCCTGCAGCCATGCCACTGTGGTGTCTGATCCTGTCAGATCTCAGAAGCTAAGCAGGGTTGGGCCTGGTTAGTACTTGGATGGGAGACAGCCTGGGAACATCAGAAGCTGTAGGGTTGGCAGAAGGACCTGGCAACCCACTCCCAAAAAACAGTCAGCCTTTGAAAACCCTATGGATAGCAGAGAAGCACTGACAATACTGTATCGCCTATTGTACATAGGGTCGCTATGAGCCAGATGCTGACTTGACAACAATACTCTACATATGCATATGCACACACACAAATATACTATATGTTCACATGTGTGTCTACATAAAACAGAGTTGGCTAAATGTAATGCTGTGTGACATCTGAGGTTAGGTCATGAGAAGGAGTACATTTCTGCCTGTTTGTGGGAGGCCTGCCCCAGAACCTGGCCACCAAGTTCAAGGAAGCCCAAAATAGCCTATTCATATAGACCACAGGGAAAGGCCAAACCAGAAAAGAGGTGGCCATCAGCCCGTACCCAGCCTCAGCCAGCAAATGTGTGAATGAATGAGCCTTCAGATGGTGCCAGTGCCACTTGCAAGTCTTTGAGCTGAGGCCTTCAGTATTGTGGAGTAGAGTCAATCTATTCCCTCTGTCACCTGTCTGAATTCTGGATCTATGGATTCTATGAGCATAGTAAGTGGTTGTTTTATGAATCATAGTAAATGGAACATTATAAATTAGATGCTGAATTGAATGGGAAGTTATGGAGATACTCATGAAGCAGTGCTGTATTTAGATTGCCCTGATGAGCGTGTCTCTTTTGTTGGATTATTTTCCCAAGTCTTTATTAAACCAGTGAAGCTCAACCAGTGAAGGAAATTATAATAGGGTGTTGCTGTGGTTTGGATCTGAAATGTCCCCTAAAAGGCCCATGTGTTAACGATGTGCTCCTCAGCTTCGTGCTATTGGGAGGTAGCAGAATCTTTAGTGAGTAGGGCCTTGTGGGAGATCTTCCTGTCATTGTAAGCATGGCTCCAAAGGGTTAATTAGGATCCTGGCCTCTTCCTCTTTCTCTCTTTTGCTTCCCTGCCATGAGGTAAATGGGCTTCCTCTACCATACACTCATGCCATGATCTACTTCTTCATCACATGCCCCAAAGTGACAGTAGCCACCAAACCAGGTCCAAACCTCTAAAATTGTGAGCAAAACTGAGGTTTTCCTCTTTTCAAGTTGACTTCTTGTTGTTGTTGGGTGCCGTCAAGTTGAGTCTGACTCAGAGAGACCTTATGTACAGCAGATGGAAACACTTGCCTATTCTGTGCCAGGCACACAATCATATCTATGTTTAAGCCCATGGTTGCAGACACTGTGTCAATCCATCTGGTGGAGGGTTTTCCTTTTTTTCACTAACCTGCCACTCTCCCAGACATGATGTCCTTCTCCAGGGATTAGTCCCTCCTGACTACATGTCCAAAATAATAAGACACAGTCTGGCCATCCTTGCTTCCAAGGAGCACTCTTGTTGCACTTCTAGGACAGATCTGTTCTTTCTTTTGGCAGTCCATGGTATATTCAATAGACATCTCCAGCACCATAATTCAGAAGCATCAATTCTTTTCCTGTTACCACTGTTCAATGTCCAGCTTTCACAACCATATGATGTGACTGAAAATACCATGGCATGAATCAGGCGCACCTTTGTCTTCAGTGTGACATCTTTACTTTTCAATACTCTAAAGAGATCTTTTGCCACAGCTTTTCCCAGAGCAATGTGTCTTTTGATTTCTTGACTGCTGCTTCCATGTGTGTTGATTATAGAGCCAAGCAAAGCAAAATCTTGGACAACCTCAATCTTTTCTCCATTTATTGTGAAGTTGCATACTGACCCAGTTGTAAGGATTTTTGTTTTGTTGATGTTTAGTTGCAACCCGTACTGAAGGCTATGAACTTTGATCTTCATCAGTAAATGTTTTAAATCCTCTTCACTTTCAGCAAGCAGAGTTGTGTCATCTGCATAACGCAGGTTGTTAATGAGTCTTCCTCCAATCCTGATGCTGCATTCTTCCTCATAAAGTCCAGCTTCTCAGATTATTTGCTCAGCATGTAAATTAAACAGATATGGTGAAAGTATACAGCCCTGACGCATGCCTTTCTCAACTTTAAACCAGGCAGTGTTTTCTTGTTCTATTTGAACAACTGCCTCTTGGTTCACATACATATTCCTCATGAATACAATTAGGTGCTCTGGTATTCCCATTTTCCAAAGTGTTATCCATAATTTATTATGATCCACACAGTCAAATGCCTTTGCATTGTCAATAAAACATAGGTAGACATCTTTCTGATATTCTCTGCTTTTGGCTAATATCCACCTGGCATTAGCAATGATGTCCCTGGTTCCCCACCCTCTTCTGAGTCCCGCTTGATTTCCCAGTAATTCCTTGTCTGTATACTGCTGCAGTTGCTTTTGAATGATCTTTAGTAAAATTTTGCTTGTGTGTGATATTTTTTATTGGAAATTTTTAATGTATAACTTAATGTGTTTCATTCTGACATGCATTTCACTGTATGACATATCCATATATGTGTTTCATTGTATATTGTACAGATAACTTCCCCCTTAACCTCTTGTGCCCTTCCTCCCCCCCTTCCACCCTTCCACCAAGGATCTCTCTTCTACTTGCATGTCTTTTTGTGGGAATATTTTTCTACATCCCGATTATGATTTAAGTCCAAAATTTTTTCTGTAGTGATGTCTGTTTTTACATTGTTAGCAGTATTACATGAATAATCTAGCCCATTTGCATTATTACCATCTTTTGATATTGTTGGTATTATTATAATTATTTCCCAAACTATTAAAGTTGGGCTGTTTACTTTGAGGTCACCCTCTCTCTCATTCCTCACTCCTCCTTGTCCCTCCTCCCCCTTCTGTCTTCTCCCCTTATCCCTTCCTTGTCCGATAGTTTCCACATTAAGTTGGATCTCGTTTTTTGGGAATAGGTACAAATATGGATCTCTTCCAGTTAGTTGGCCAGGTAGTTGTTTTCTAAATCTGTTGGCATAGACATGTTAACACCTCCAGTGCTGCATCTGTTTGTTGAAACATCTCTACTGGTATCCCATCAATTCCTGGAGCCTTGTGTTTCGCCAGCTCTTTCAAGGTGGCTTCCACTTCATCCTTTAGTACCATTGGTTCCTCTTCATATGTGACCTCTGGAAATGGTTGGTCATCTACCAGTTCTTTTTTGTATAATGACTCTGTGTATTCCTTCCATCTTGTTGTGATGTTTCCTGCATTGTTTAATGTTTTCCCTGTAGAATCTTTCACTATTGCCACTCGAGGCTTGAATTTTTTCTTCACTTCCTTAAGCTTGAGAAACACAGAGTGTGTTCTTCCCTTTTGGTTTTCTGCCTCCAGCTCTTTGCACATGTCACTATAATATTTGTTTTTGTCTTCTCAAGTTGCCTTTTGAAATCATCTGTTTAGTTCCTTAACTTGATCATGGCTTCCTTTTACTTTAGCTTCTCCATGTTCAAGGGCAAGTTCCAGGATCTTTTGACATGTAATTTGGTCTTTTCTTTTTTCCTATCTTTTTAATAACCTTTGGGTTTCTTCATTAATGATATCTTTTATGTCATGCCACAACTCATCTGGTCTCCTATTCTTGAGGTGGTCTCTGAACTCAGGTGGGATACACTCAAGGTCATACCGTGGCTCTCGTATATTTGTTCTAATCTTCAGCTTCAGTTTGAACTTGCATATGAGAAGTCGATGGGCTGATCCACAGTCAGCACCTGGTCTTGTTCTGACATTTGCTATAGAGCTTTTCCATTGTCTCTTTCCACATAGGTAGTTGATTTAGTTTCCGTATGTTCCATCTGGTGAAGTCCATGTGTATAGTCGCTGTTTATGTTGTTGAAAAATGTATTTGCAATGGAAAGGTCATTGGTCTGACAAAATTCTATCATGTGATCTCCAGCTTTGTTTCTGTCACCAAGACCATATTTTCCAACTACTGAGCCTTCTTTGTTTCTAACCTTTGCATTCCAGTCACCAGTAATTATCAGTACATCCTGATTGCATGTTTGATCTATTTCAGATTGCAGAAGCTGGTAGAAATCTTCCCTTTCTTCATTTGTGGCCTTAGTGGTGAGTGCATAAATTTGAATAATAGTCACATTAACTAAGGCCTTCCTTGTAGGCATATGGATATTATTCTATCACTGACAGCATTGTATTTCAGGACAGATCTTGAGATGTCTTTTTGATAATGATTGCAACCCCATTTCTCTTTAGTTTGTCATTCCCTGCATAGTAGACCATATGGTAATCTGACTCACAATGGCCCATGCCGGTCCATTTTGACTCACTGATGCCTAGAAAGTCAATGTTTATGCGCTCCATTTCTCTTTTAACGATTTCTAATTTTCCTAGATTCATACTATGTACATTCCATGTTCCAATTATTAATGGATATTTACAGTTGTTTCCCCTCATTTTGAGTCATGCCACATCAGCAAATGGAGGTCCCTGGGGCTTTACTCCATTTCCATCATCAAGGTAGACTCTACTTCGAGGAGGCAACTCTTCCCCAGTAGTCTTTTGAGTGCCTTCCAACCTGGGGGGCTCATTTTCCGGCACTATATCTGACAGTGTTTCTTTGTTATCCATAGGATTTTCAATGGCTAGTTGTTTCAGGAGTGGTTTGCCAGTGCCTCCTCCCTAGTCTGTCTTAGTCTGGAAGCTCAGCTGAAGCCTGTCTACCATGAGTGACTCTGCTGGTATCTGTGATTCCGGTGGCATAGCTTTCAGCCTCATGGCAACACACAAGCCCCCACAGTGCAGCAAACAGACAGACGTGTGGAAGTTTAAGTTGACTATCTCAGGTATTTTGTTACAGTAAGGCAAAGCAGACCCACACAGGCATTAAAACAAGGCAAGATTTGTGGTATCACTCCTTTCTTTTCCATGCAGAGATTATGGTCTCAATTCAGACTTTAAGTCTTGGCCCTTGTGTAAGTCATAAGACATTTCTCACCCTCAGTTTTGTCATCTGTGTCATGGGGCAAATGATTCTTCCTCTGCTTTTTACAGAGTGTAATTGTGAGGCTGAGTCAGATAATATATTTCTTCTTTCATTCTACAAAGATTCTTTGCAACATCTCCTATCTGTTGTATAGAACTTCAGCAGTTGGTTCCTGGCAAGCCACAAGCTGAGGCTGGGATGTGGTAATGTCACCCTTTCCAAAGCTGTCATCCAGCACCAAGGCATTGTGACCATAGCTAGAGTTTCCTGAGGTAACTTCTTGGGGAGCTCAGGATCACATATTTTTACTTCAGGATGAAAACAACAAAATGCCAACTGCCATCGTAATTGTTCTGAAGGCTGCAATATGGGAGACTTCCATATTTAGGTAGTCTTTTTAAGTTGTGCAAATCCAATCTACTACATTTGTTGTTGTTGTTAGGTGCCGTCGAGTCGGTATCCGACTCATAGCGACCCTCTGTACAACAGGGGAAACACTATTGTCAGTGCTTCTCTGCT
>VMDO01019052.1:17756-40743 GCA_007922755.1 Pedetes capensis | reverse complement strand
AAAAAAAAAAAAAAAAAAAAAAAAAAAAAAGCAAGGTAAGCCTCAAGGATTCCAGCCTGTTTTAGTATTTTGTCTCTGGAGTTAGCATTGGAATGCCAAGGCTTTTTTAAGTTGAGGGGGAGGGTGTGGATAATCGCCTTTACAGACTTCTTTGATTATATCTACTAAGCTCACACCTAGGCACAGAGAAGAATCTACTTGAGTTATGAATCATTTTGACTCCTAATGTTATTAAGGGGTAAGAGCACATGGCTCTTTCTCTAGCCTTTGTCTTATTTTAATCTCCTATAAAGTACCATTTATGTATTTCATGTATAGAATTCAAGAAGGCAAGTGTGAAGTTATCACATATTTCTATTAAAGGTTATGGTCACCTATTATAAGAACACCGATGCTTTAGACCCAAATGAGATGAAATCTCCTCCAGAAGATTCTGATGTACCAGAAACCTCATGAGGTCCTATAATATGAATATGACTTTTACCCTCTGAAACTGATGTTAGAATTTAATCCCCATTGTTAGGCATTAAAGGTAGAAAATTAACCTGATTACAGTGTATATCAGAGGTGCTTTTGGGAGGAGATTGGGATTAGATAATGTCATCAAGGTGGAGCCCATACCACCATGATTAAATGTTGGTAGCTTTATAAGAGAGAGAGAGAGAGAGAGAGAGAGAGAGAGAGAGAGAGAGAGAGAGAGAGAGAGAGAGAGAATTTATACCCAGTTCCTTTCTTTTACCATGTGATGCTCTGCATTATCTCAAGTGTCTCAGAACTTGTTCGGCAAGAAGGTCATGATCACCAGATGTGGCCTGTTGACCTTGGGCCTCCAGAAATGTAAGCCAAAACAAATCTCTTTTCTTTAAAACTTACCTTATGGCATTGTATTATTAGCAGTAGAGAATGAACTATTAAATGGTGCATTCAGGGAATTTTTATTATAGGCAAAATCAGGTGAGCCTATGTGAGGCCCATGTGGAAGATGAGTATGAGAGGCCTCAAATGTATAAGCCAAGGACATCTCAAGATGTTCCACTCAATTGTAGGATACCTTGGAGTTGGATAACCCACCATAGGAGTGGGAATTCAGAGCTTCCGGGTTGTTAATGACTTTATTGATATTCCAGTGCTGGGAATTACTGATCTGGCTTTGGTACTAATTCATATACCTTGCTTTGTGATCTAGAATGAGGGGTCATTGATCTGCAGAGTTGCTAACAATGTCAAGAGCTGAGTTCACGTAGCTCTTTTGTTACTCCAAAACAAAAGAGGGAGACACAGTCCAAGGTTGAACGTGACCAGAGATGTTGAGAAACACAAATAATGGTATGTTAACAATGACAGGAGAGTACTCTGATGGGTATTGGGAGAGATGCTCATGAGGGAAAGAAAGAATTGTTATTCAAATTCCTGTAGGAATGAGTTTTCACTTATAACCAAATGTTTAGTTTAATAGGGCACAATAGCCCACACCTATAATCCCAGTGATTTGGGAGGTGGAGGCAGGAGCGTGGCAGGTTCAAGGCCAGAGGCAGCCTCTCTAAATTAGCAAGACCCTGTCTCAAGATAAAAAATAGAAAAGGGCCTGCAGCTGTAGCTCCATGGTAGAGCATTTGCAAAATATGTATGAGGCCCTAGGTTTGATTCCTCCAGTGCTAGCAAAGGAAAAACGTTCAACTTGATCCAACATTTAATGGGAGAAGATACTGCCTGGAGTGGTATTTTACATGGGCTGAAAATGCCTCAAGGACAAGGGGCCATGTCTTTGACATCATTTCAATGTATGACATTTTGTCAACCACATCCAACATCAACCACTGTGTATTGACGTGGCAGGACAAAGCTCCTAAACCTCTTAGACTGGGACTTTATAGGAATCAGAGCTGTCTGAAAATTATAACAGCTTCTTGGGTTCATTATCAGGTTTTTCACTGGATAGTTATCAGCTTGCAAAATTGCCTGCCAGATGATCTGTTCATGTGAGAAATGCTTAGATTGGTTGGTAATTTTTGGAGGTGCTACAGTGTTATATACATAAGTAGCTAATGGACATATCATAGCATAAATCACTAATCATATCTGATTGTGTTAATGAAGTGCTTTTGAGGTCTGAGTGGGAGAGAAGTAGGAAGAAAAGCATTGGCTTAGCAAGGAGACATAGTAGGAGAGGTAGCTTCCTGATAGAAAGTATAACTGTAGATCAGCTGGTTCTAGTGCTGCCCAGAGACTTAGCACCTTTTCCCTAGGACCTTTCAGATCTCTTTCAAGGTCTTTGTGGTTTATCTCTTCTTAAGGTTGGGGTTTGAGGGGAGGGACTAGAGAGGAACTTCTGTCTCCACCAACTAGACCCATAGTTATCATTTCCCTATTCACTGAGGTGTTCTGTTTATTCTCTCTTTCCAGTTTTCTCTGTTACTTGGATCAAGAGTTTGACAGATATCTCCTTGTTATGCACACATGCATGTATCCATCCATCTATTGACCCATTCAATACTCGCTTCCTGACTTCATCCCTCATTCCTGGAAAGCACACTCCAGTGGGCTCCAAATAATCTGCCATGAACTTCCATGTGATTGTGGCCAGTCACTTAGTTCCTGTAAAGTGCAGGATCTGACAGTTTTCTCCTGGAATCCTTTCCTTTTGCAGTGGAGCACTACACAGTGTACACAACAGGCACAATGCAGGATAAAAAAATATAAGACCTATTTCCAAATGAAGGGAACTTTCTGTTTAAATTTGGAGTCATCCAAGTGATAAGTAAAACCACCACCAGAGCCACGTGACTGGGCAGAATATGATTGTGTTGAAAGAAAGGAGGTGGCAGTATCCTGCTAATGGTTAGGAGAGGGAGAAATCATCCCAGAGGAAACTTACTTGAAAAATCAGGCAGAAATTTGGGTTTTTAAACAATAAGTAGGAATTAAAGCAGTGGGAAGAAATTAGGCAGCAGGGCTTATCAGAAATGGTGGAGAAGACACATTGTGTAAGAAATCATGATTAGTCAAGAAGTCACAGAGCAAACCAGGTGTTTTGTTTTATGTGGATGAGTTGTGAGGCCAGATAGGAGACATGTTTAAACTCCAGGCCAAGGAAGTAAGACCTTCCTATTAAGGTAATGGGGAGCCTTTGAAGGTTGACCAGGGTGATGTCTTATAAATAGCTTTTTGGGAAGAATAGTCTGACAGACTGAAAGAATATGGACTGATTGCATGGTATAGAATTAGAAGGCAGAGAGACTAGATGTCTTATTCCAAGTTGGCTATTTTCCTGCTGAAAAAAAAAAAAACTAAACACTCACACACAAACAACACAACACAAACCCCTCAGGTTCCACAAACCCCTCAGCTTCTTTTATTATGACACAAAAGCTATAAAAGTAGTGATGTATATAAAAGCAGTGCAGGATGTCTTTAGTAGCTTTATAAAATGAAAACAGCACTAGATAGTTAAAATTGGAATGCCCGGCATCAGGTTATAACCATCTGAGTTTGGGAAGTTGCAGCAGCAATGTAATCATATTTTTATAGCTCTAGCCTGGTCTTTTCACTCAGATAACTGAACTATGGGTGGATGAGAAGAGGAAACCCAGCAAATCAATGCCATTAAATAGCAAAGGATGAGGGTCATTGAATTACAATGGCCAAAGCAGCTACAAGGTTGATAAAAGAATCATTATTTCCCCAAATCAGAAATATGTGCACGGCGAATAAAGATTCGATTGATTCTTGGGAAATCAGGTTCCCAGACCAATGGCAAGATTAGTAAGGATTAGTCATACCAAACACTGACATCTGTGCTTTCATTTGCCCTTCACAGTTTGGAGGAGGAGGACTTTCACAGATTCGTAGAGGTCTGGAGTGGAGTCACTTGCCCATGGCCAAATGATTAAGCCATAGTAGCCCTGAATGTATCCTAAAATGGATTCTCAATTCCATCCCTTACCTACCAATACCAGCTGAAATTTCCATAGACTCTGATTTTTGCATTGCAGGTCTGTGAAGATTCAGTACCCTCTGAAAGTCCTCTGGAGGTCACAGGCTGGAGTGTTTAATTTCATTTGTTTACTTAAAGTGAGGTAAATCCTACTCTGGGGTTTTAGAAAAGACTCCTTCCTATTCATTACCAAAATTTTCTATCTAGGTTATTTTATAGACTAGGGCTGGAGCCAAAAATCTCTAGTGATGGAACAGCCAGCTGAAGGGGAACTTTCTCAAGGTAAATGATTAGATTGGCACAAAGTATTCTTTTTTTAAATTTTTTAATTTTTTAATTTTTGTACTGGGGGGTGGGGTTGAATTGAAAGCCTTGTGCATGCTAGGCAAGGACCACTGAGCTGCGTCTCTAGCCCTTTCCTTTTTTTTTTTTTTTTTTTGGACAAGCTCTTGCTAAATTGTGCACACTCCCTCTGGTCTGGAACTGACAATCCTCCTGGCTCTGCCTCCTGAATGGCTGGGATTACAAGGTGTTGTGACAGCCACCAGGGATGTGGGCCTTCATGGGTGTTACATTGCATGATCCATATACAGAAAGATGTCCTTTGATTTTGTTCCCCACCTCTACCCCAGCTGGAGTCAGTGAAACAATATGCTAACTTTTAAACATTTATTATTTTAAAGAATAAAAGAAAGATAAGATACTTGAATAAACAAGATCCTTCTGCAACTAATTAATTTGTACTGATATTCTCATGGCTCAGGAAGGAATCCATGGCCTTCCTGACTTGTTATTGAAGACAAAAGGCAGCTCATAGGCTGGAAGCAGTGTTGGGCTAAAGCTTTCACCTATACTTGAATGACCTCATAAACCCCTGCTGTTCAAGTCCCTTTCTTTGTACAGATACACAAAGAAGATTTTCGACTTGATAGCATTTGATTCTGTACAGGAAGTAAAGTCTTTATGTTTCTTCATGTGCTATGGCAGTCCACTCCCAAGAACAATCCTGAAACAATCCGCCAGTGAAAACTCTGTGAATAGCAGAGAGGCACTGACATAGGACTCAGCATGGCACAGTTTCAGGGAGTATTACATTCTGTTGTCCATAGGATCAGTATGAGTTGGACCCGCCTCGACGGCACCTAACAACAACAACAACAACAACATCTGCTATGTTAATAGAGAAAATAATGGAGTTCAATTCAGCCACCCTTTTGGAGTATCTTGTAGAAGTTGTAAGAAAGAGAGGAAAATATGAAAGAGTAGAGGGATGGGATTGAAAGTCTAGGCCCTATGGTCAGCTGAGTTTGCCTCTTAACTCCTTGGTTCGGTAGCTATGTAAATGATAATTACACCAGCCTTTAAGGCTGTTGTGGGGTTAAAGTGATACAATATGTGTGTAATCTGCTTGTCTCTGTGGTTGCCAGCAACTGAAAGTCCAAATCTTAAACAGAACCAGGGCTCCATAGCCTGTATTCCTACCCACTATGGTATGTGGTACCTCCAGTAATATAGAAGCCATTGTGTGTACAATAGGAGAGAAAATGCCTAGCTCCTATGGTGAGAAGTTAAATCTGAAGGCCATTGGCAGCCAAGACAGGGAATGATTGAGGTGCAGAGGAGAGAAAACATACCCTGTTACAAATATCATGCATGGTTCATAAATGTTGTAAAGTCTGGGATGAGTCAAGGTAGGTGCAGATGAAAAGACAGGAGAATATTCATGTAGAATGGCTCCAGGAAGAGCAATCTGAGATGTTTATGGGACCACACAACATATCTCTATACAATCTCAGTCTTCATGCTGTGGACCACCTGACTTCATGGAGATAGTGTGATGCTGTGTGTGAGCTTTAGATTTATTTGTATGAAATTCAGCTCGACTGCTCATGAGCTGTGGCCTTGACTACTTCCTCCCCATCTATTGGTCAGTAAATGAGGTTTTCAACCCACTTTACATCAATACTATCAGATTGAATGAGGTGCCACAGATAAAATGGCTACCCCAGGGATGAGTTCCAGTATTTAGGTCTCCATATGAGACCTATGATGGTTCAGAGAAAGACAGGGTTGATGAAACTGAACTTACCCTGCCAGCACTGTCTGCCCATGCAGTATGCTACCATCAGCTTCGATATGTGTGCCTCACTCTGCTCATCCTTCGAGTATCGAGATCTATGTCAAATTCAGGGAGAAAACACATTCTAGAGAGGTTACATTTCTCTAGTTTTTCTAAACATATAAAAGTAAATTTAGAAGTCTTATTTTTAGATTTCTAAATGTCTTTCAATAAGAGAGAGTATTTTCCATTTCCAAAGGGCATGTTCCCATGAGAACAAACCATGTCCTTCTGGAAAGACTCTGACATGCCACCTCTGTCACCTGCTCCTGTGACTCAAGCCTTCTAAGGAGTACACTGAGATAATGTGCAAGAAGCCAAGTTAAATTGGCATGCAAGATAGATGAATATTTTTAAAGTGTAAGTAATAGGTAAGATATGCTTATGCTAAAATACATTTGGGGCATACTGTGTATTCTTGAATCTAATCCACACCTTTTCAACAGTTTTAGAGGGCTACAAAATCAGCTGTGGATTAGAATCACATACAGATTATATTCTTGAGGGAGAGCTCACTTCGTCATGAATCCAATCCACATATATTTCCAATCCGCATCTGATTGTGTAGCCCTCCAAAACTGTTGAAAGGGGCTGGAGCAGATTCCAGAATGTTGTTGTTATTGTTAGGTGCCCTCGAGTCATGTCCGACTCATAGCAACCCTCATAGGGTTTTCAATGGTAGATCGTTTTCGGGATTGCCTTGGGAGTAGGTTGCCATGTCCTTCTCCTATTTTTGCAGTGCTGGGAATCAAACTCGGGACCTCAGAGACTGTAGAGCAGTGCTCTACCAACTGAGCTAAATCCCAGCCCAAGATTCCAGAATATACAATATTTATACTAAAAATTATTTGCTGCTTATCTGAAATACAAATTTACCTGGGTATTGCATATTTTTATTTACCGTGTTTGATAACCATACTTCTAGGTCTCAGGGAGTCCAGTGGGGTAGAACAACAGTTTTGAAATCAGGTGGATCTGAGTATTCAAATCATCATTCAGTCACTTTCTTGGCTGTGTGACCTTGTTACTTAATTTCTCTGAGGTGAAAACTCCCTATACATAAAAGCAAGATGATGATAGATGAGAATATTTCTCTTCAAGTTACTAAAAAGATAAAGTGAAATAGGAGAAGCCACTGTGACCAGTATAACAGAAGTGCCACACCTGTTAAAGTAACTTTCTGTGCTGCTTGTTAAAGTACTTTATAAATAGTGTAATTTCCTAAAACTGTACAGACCCATTACTACTATTATTTCCCAAGGCCATCTACTAGGTAAGTGGTACATTTGAGTTTATAACGTGTGTGCAAACTCCCACTGCAGGGTCTTGCCTGATGTCCTACTCACTCTAGAAGCTTATTTCATACAAACGATTGTCCTCAGTCAACTAAATGAAGACTTAAAATGAGATGTAGTTGCAGAGTTTGCAGTGAGGCCCAGTGCCATGTCTTCCTGCAAGGAAGGGTCACTGAGAGCAAGATTCCTCAGGAAAACTTTTTTATATATCCAACTATGTTTTCAAAGATGGAAAATCAATTCTAGGGGCAGGAATGTGGGATACTGATGAGGTTGGAATCAGGATCATCAGTCCCACCCAACACATATGATCTATAGTAACACTGAGCATTGAAAGTGAAACCCAAAGGGACTCTCATGCTTTTTGTTAAATACATGACTGCAGAACTCATACCCTAACCCTCTCATTTATGAAGGGAGAATTGAGGCTAAGCAATTCCTTCCAAATCACACAGTTTGTAAGTGGATGGTAGAGCCCAGATTCAAACTCAAGCCTGGCTCACACCAAGCACTATTTCCTTTCCCTTTCCCAAGGCTGTCTATACTTCTATTCCCCAGTTTTTCTGAGCACTGATAAGGAAACAAAGCATCTGGTTCATGAACCCAGAACATACTTCTGCCCTCCACCCCCATAAACCCTGAAAAGGGAAAACTAAACAGCATCTTGTGAAATTTCTGTGGTCCCCAGAGGGACGATAGCCAGGAATTCTTGTCTGATTGGACACAGAATGCCTGAAGCACTCAGCATTTCACCTTCCACAGTTCCTCAGCCACAAAAGCCATTCATTGCCACAGAGGCCCTAGTGTAGCGGGTTTGTTGTTCCAAGTCCAAGAAATGTCCTCAGGATCTTGCTTTGTTGACCAAGAGGCCACACGAAGCCATGGAGGTACTAGTGATTGACGGGAATCAGAACTGAGACAGCTGCATCCCACTTATTCCCATGGTGAGGTCTGAACTGTGAAACGTGGTCATTCTAATGACCTGTCCAGCTAGTGGCTACCTGCCATGTTGTGACCTGAATCACACTCAGAGTAGAAGATACCCTAAAGTTGCCACATCAACACAAGAAAAAGTACCTCTCTTGTGAGGCTCTTTGTCTGTCAGTGATGTGAACCTAGATCACAACATTGTTATTGTTGTAGTTGTTATTGTCATCGACATTGTACAATTTATTCTAGGCATTTGAGAACAATTTCAAGATGAATGAAATAGAGAATACAGTTTTTCCTTTATCAAAGTCTGATAAGAGATCCAGCCCCACAGATAGTTTGAGAAGTGCTGAGACAGGGCTCAGAAGACTGCAGAGAGAAGGCTGGTCATGTGGAATAGGCATCAGGGATGCTGCTTACCAGGAGGCAATGTCTAAGTCAATCCTGAAGAATTAGAAACAATTTCCCAGGTGGAGAGACTGGAGCATTCAAGCTGCAGGAGGACACAGTGGACAGAGATCAGAGTTAAAAGATACATTTTAAAACTTCACCTTGAAACTGTCTCTCATTTTATCCCAAACATAAATACATACACACATTTCATATTGCGTTTGAATTTTCAGATTCATCAAAATGACTTATATTATATATTTGTCTATTATATTTATATAGAGGCCCATAAGTTGAATTATAACTGGTTATAATGCATTGTTTGTGGATATGTGATGAAGTCCTTATTCAGTTTGATTTTAGTTTTCTTTTCCACTATATGATTTAATCCATTTACATTTTTCATGTCTCAAGTACTCTTGATATTGTTGGCTCTTGATGATGTTATTGGACTGAATACTCTATAGTGCTAAGAAGATGAAATGGGCCAGAAAAGGAGTAACATATTCTTAGGGAATTACATTGGGGCTTCTTGTTGTTGTTGTTGTTAGGTGTCCTTGAGCCGTGTCTGACTCATAGTGACCATCATAGGATTTTCAATGGCTTATTGTTTCAGGATTGTCTAAGGAGTGAATTGCCACATCCTTCTCCCATTTTTGTGGTGCTGGAAACCCAACCCAGGACCTCAGAGACTGCAGAGCAGTACTCTACCAGCCGAGCTAAATCCCAGCCCCATTGGGGCTTAGTGTACCCAAAGAGAAAATAGTGCATAGAAGAGAGAAGGAGATTCTTCTTGAGACATGCAGGGAGGTAGATAAAGACTTTCGGGTGAGTGCATATCAAGCTGAGGACTTTAGTCCAAAAGAAATGGAGAGGGTGGTGCATGCCTGTAATCCCAGTGACTTGGGAAGTGGAGGCAGGAGAATCACAGGTTCGAGACCAGAGGCAGTCTGTTTAATTTAGTGAGACCCTGTCTCAAAAAAAAAAAAAAGTAATGGGCTGAGGGTGCAGCTCAGTGGTCCAGCACTTGCAGAGCATGCAAGTGCAAGGCCCTGGGCTCGACCCCCAGTACCACAAAAGAAAAAAGAAAAAAAAAAAGAAAAAAAGAAAAGAAAGAAATGGAGAGCTACTAAAAATTTTTAAGCAAGGAAGTAATAGTCATAGTGTCAATTTAGAAAGATAATACTAGTTTATTTCTTGAAGCAGCGATTCCCAACCTTTTGGGCACCAGGGTCCAATGTCATGGAAAATGATTTTCCCACCTATGTGGGTGGGGGGTTTGGGAAATGAGCTGATGAGGAGAGGCTGTAAATATAGATGAAGCTTTGCTTGTTTGCCTGCTGCTCACCTCCTGCCATGTGGCCCACTTCCTAACAGGGGATTGTGGTCCTCTGGCTTGAACGATGCCTTGAAAACAGGGGGATAGTGAGGATGCTACTACAACACTCCAATCCAGAAAGCAGCAGAGACATAACTAGAAAACAAGGCAAGGGCGGAGAGTTGCTGAGAGAAAGCAGATCTTGTAGCTGAAGGCTAGAGGGAGACCCATCTGGGTCTTGGACCATACTGAAAGGGAAAATACCAGTGTGAGCCACTCACCATGTGATGTGTGGGATTGTTTACAACAACAAGGCTGCTGGGACACATCATCTCTCCCAGGCTGTAACCAGAGGCCAGAGGTATTGGCATGCAGAGCTTCCCTGTGGACAAAGGAAAATGTGAGAGTCAGAAATCTGACCTATGGCCTTGGCTGATCAGTGACCTGTCGAATGTGCTTGTTAAAGTAGCAGCAGCTTTTTCTTCTGTGGGAAACATCTTTCTTTCTCAGGCCCTGACATGTGTGTACCCCAGGAGGGAGTCAAGAGGTCATGGGTAATATAAGACTCCTCCTTTCCTGCCAGTCCTGGGCTTGAAATATAGAGGCAGGAAACTCAAGTATCGACGGTGGATAGGAGCAACACCGAATGAACCCAGCAGATGCATAAGCAGAGCATCGCTCTGTAGGCTCAGGCAAGAGATTGGTCATCACGTTCAGTGGCAGAAAAACCAGGAGGATGATACAGCTGCGAGTGTTCTGTGGGCATTTAGGGAGCCTGACACTGTGCTAAGCACTGTATGTAGCGTCTTTTCTATAATCCTTGAGACTTCCTGAGGGGTTTGGATGCTTACGAAGGATGGGTAACAGGTTAAAGTACAGAATTAGTGTTAGACAAAGATGAGATTCTTACCTCACTGCCAACTCTAACGCCAACTTTCATTAAGAATTTCTGCAATTTTTGTCCTTTTGATCCATCCAGGTCAGTGGTTCCCAAACAGAGATAGATTTGTTTCCCTGTCTCCCCACACAGAGAACATTGGACAAAATCAGAGACATTTTTGATTGTCATAACCAGGGGTGGGAACATTGCTATCTGCATCTAGTGGTCAAAGTAAAGATGCTTCTTTGCTGTTGTTTTTAGGTACCATCGAGTAAGGTCAGACTCATAGCGACCCTATGTACAACAGAAAAATACACCACCTGACACTGTGCCCTGCCAAGAACTATTGTTAGTGCTTCTGCCTACAGAACCTGATATTCCCAGGTGATCTCCCATCCAAAGACTAACGAGGCCCGACCCTGCTTAGCTTCTGAGATCTGACGAGATTGGATGCCAGGGTGGTACAACTGTAAGCTAGAGATGCTGCTAAATATCTTAAAATACTCAGGGCGGCCCCTGGAACTAAGAATTACCCTGCCGAAAGCATCAGTAGTTGATAAACCCTGATCAAGTGTTTGAACAAGGTAAGCATCCAATCGGTGTTTGCATAGTCTTGGAATGAACACTTTCCTCCACCCTATTCACTTCCTTTCTCCTACATTCAGTTGTTTATTCATGTTTTCCTTTATCTAAGACATTGCAACCCTCTCTGGAAAATTTTAGTACCACCCTTGACGTAGACTGGTAGCTTGACTTGGCTTAGTACGTCTCCTAACTGGAAAGAAAATCACATACTGATGTGTTCATGTGGATGATAACTAGACTTGGGTAGAGAAAGCAAGTGGCCTTTCTTAGAACAATTGTGTATATTCTGGTATTTCTTAAAAGTCACAGTTTGGAGGATTGGCTGGAAAGTCTGAAGACAATACTGCTCCTAAGCACCACGTGGGTGAGGTGGACACCCTGAAGAAACCAGTCTAATCCTAGAGAAAACAATTAGAACCATGTGGTTTTTCATTCACCAGTGTTTTCAGAAGCCCTGCCAAAATATTTGCGATGAAGACAAAAGGGTCATTCATGCCTAGGAGCTCACACTGGGGAAAGCAGAGTCCCCTGGATGAAGAGAGGCTAGCAGTCGGCAGGCTCCCACCGTTAGGCTTTATTAGTGGGGCAAACACAATTTAGGGAAATCAATGAGGGGGTCAAACACTGCTGCTAGTCACAGCGAAATCCTCCAAGGCATCCCTCCCTCAGTGCGGAAGAGCTTGGCAGGGAAGGGCTCCCACCTAATTAGTGTCCTTCTGAATGTGCAAAGACAGAAGCCTATGAGGAATTTCTGTGACTATTTAATTATGGTTGGGTCTCTTTTGTTTTAAAACAGACTAGAGTCTGTCAGTCCAAAGCAGGACCATGGGGGAGCTTTACAAAGTCTCCTAACAACTTGGCCTCACCATGTTTCTACCATGCCCCAAGGGTGAGGGTATTGTGTTTGCCACAGAAAATTGACCCATAGAAGTCACAATGCACAGAACCTCAGGAAACTCTGGAAGTAATGAGATTCTTCTCAATTAAGCAATTCAAACCTATGAGTAAGGGTCTCTTGGTATGGAAATGGAGAGAGAATTCGAGAATGGAATTGAGAAAGAAGAGGAAGAGAGATTCAACTAGATTTAAATAATCCCAAATCTGGTGTCTTAAGTTCATGAATAAACAAATCCTATGTATAAAAAATGCCCGGTACAATGTAAGACCTTAATGTTTACTAAATGATTAATTGAGTGAGTAAACTAAAGAATAATTTTGTTGTCCCAGGGCCTAGGGGATACTTAAATATTTTAGCATAAATTACCTATATGAATGCAAAAATTCTGCCATGAATTTAAGTTATGGATCAAATCTGCATTTAAAGTTACTGTTTGATTTTGGCAAGTCTTTGGTTTTATGGGATCAATGACTTTCTTTCCCTTTTCTACATCCTACATTTTGTACATTCTAAACCTCAGGGAAGAGATTTGAAATATAGTAATTTTGAGGTCATAGAAAAAGCATAAGCCACAAAGATGTTGCTATTCTTTCCCTTGGAGAAGGTTATTGGGTAAGTGCTGAGATGTAACAACTTTGGATAGGAAACTGAATATAAAATCCCCAAACAAGGGTCAGTGAAGCTCAGGGCCATGGTAAGACCAAGGAAATTTCCTTGAGTCTTTATTTAAAGCAAAGTAGCTCAGCTGAGCACATAGAAAGGGAAGTTTAAAGATGAAAAGTTCAGGGATTTGCATACAGGCACTTGTTTTTCTAATGACTTGCAAGGTAGCCTTGAGAAATTACTTCTACTCTGACACTCCAATTATTCTTCTATGGAAAGGAAACAGCAATGTCTGCCCAGCATTCTGGGTAGTTTTGAATACTACAGGAGATGTTACATATGGATGCTATTTAAACATTATACAACATCATAAAAATTATCTTACTGTCATTTTTTTTTGTTATCATCTTATTTCAACACCCAGTCTCAAACATTAGTTTTTAAGTTTGCAATACCTTTGCAAGAGCTCCTTACTATAGAAATTCTGTCACTTCCATGTTAAACATTCTACTTGAATTTGAAGAAAATACTATGAACTTATTTTCATTAACTATCAAAATCTCATATGGTTATCATATTTATAGATCTCTGAAAAAATAACTATGAAGGAGTAATAAATGGTCAGGACCAAGAGATATTCTTTCTTTTCTTCTTTCTCTTTTCTTTCCTTCTTTCCTTTTCAAATTCTTCCCTATCTTCCTCCCTCCCTTACCTCATATTTATTTATCTGACAGGCATATGTTATATCCTGTGATATAAAATTAATGAGACTCATTCCTTGATCTCAATGCCTTCAGATTTTACTAGTAGGGAAGGTCATGTCAATAGAGAATTAGAACAAAATACCAACTATGTCACAACAAACCAGGGTAGGATAGAATGAAAAAGAAGGCTTCTTATCAAAGGAAATATCTACTTTGAATTTTAAGGGGGGAGCAGGAGTTTGGAGGGGAAAAGTGAGTGGATGGGTGAGAATACAGATTGAGGAAACTTTATATGGTTCTAAAGAACCATATAAGGGGAAGAGTGTTTATGAGCACATTCTAGGAAGTAAAACAAGGTAGAGAAATACACCAGCAGGAAGGGCTTTCTAAGCCATGGAGTGTTTTGATTTCATTTGAGGGATATGGGGAACCATACATCCCGTGGCAGAGCTTCAACTCAGGGCAATGATGTGATCCAAATGGCATTTTGAAAAATCATTCTACCATCTGTTGGAAATGCAATGAGATTGGAGCTGCTAGGGGCAGAAAGCCCAGTTTGGGGGTGGTTGCAATGACCCAAGTGAAAATCCATGGCCAGAATGCAGGCCAAGGAGATGGGGAAGGAGAAGAGGTCACCTGAGAACAAGTAAGATGGCCTCTCAGTGAAGCAAGGTGAGTGGATATATGCCGTGTTGAGAGAGAACGTAGTACTTTCTTGTTCTGCCCTACCTCAAGCTATTTGCCCAAGCAAATTATTTTGCTTCTTTGAAGGGTATTTTCCTAGTGTATAAAAGGACAGGTTTATGTAGTTCTCTTTTAATAAGCAATGAGTGTTTAGGGACCATATGTTTTCATCATATGCTGGAGAACATTCCAGGTAAAGGGATAACTACTTTGTTGGTTGTTTTCTTCTTATAGATGAGACGTTTTGAGTGGACATAGAAGTTGTTGTATTGTTAGGTGCTGTCAAGTTGTGTCTGACTCATAGCGACCCGCACAGGGTTTCTAATGGCTGATTGTTTTGGGATTGCCTTGGGAGTGGATTGCCATATCCTTCTCCCACTCTTGCAGTGCTGGGAATCGAACTCGGGACCACAGAGACTGCAGAGCAGTGGTCTACCAACTGAGCTAAATCCAAGCCCCAAAGAAGTTGGACATCTTCTGTTTCTTGTTTGCTCTGTTTAGAAGCAAGCAACTCCATCATCTTGTGTAGGTTGTAGTAGATCAAATAAAGTATGGGTTTTAATGGTCCAGCTAGTCTGAAAATTTAAAAATGTAATGCAACAAATTTTTTGTCATTCTCCATTGGAAAATCTAGATAATGTGTAGCAATAACTTGGTTATAATTCATAATGTTATAATGATGTTTCCCCACACCCATTCACCAGAGTTGACATCTTAAATTTTACCTTTTTCCTTTTTCTTTTTTTTTTCAAGAATGTTCTCCTCCATTCCTGTGCTGGTGTATTATCACCTACAATCCAAACAGCTACTGTTTTAGGCAGGTTAGAGACAGCGGAAGCCCACTAGGATATATTTATAGCCTGTTGTGGGAGTTACATTCTCAAAAAGATCTTTCTTTTGGATGTACTTCTTATTTATTTAAGGATAATCCTTTTCTAGCCCTCTGTCTCCACTGTAGTCACTCTCATTTGGCCTTAGCCTGGACTCCAGCCTTGGGGATACTGGGTGTAGGGGTAGGTCCATATTCTGATCCTCTGTTGCCAAAGATTAATGAATAAGGCTATTAACTGAAGGGAATATCCAAGCCTATGGAAAGCCTAAAGTTGCCCTTTGGAGAAATCAGCTGACTCTGTCCAGCATCAAAATCAAAGATTTCCCTTTCTGTAGAAACACAGATCACTGTCTTTTTTCTCTTTCATCTCTAACTCACTGTGTCATTTGGGGCATGTTGTTAAGCCTCAGATTCCTAGCTTGCAAAATGGAAATAATAAAATCTATTTTACAGAGATGTTTTACAGATTAGATTTTTAAATTAGATTTCTTGGTAGGCATGTGTATTAGGATCAGTTGGGTTCTACTACAGTGACAATCAAGTGCTGCTTCTCCCTGTATTAAAACAACAGATAATTTATTTTGCATGGTCACACAATCAGTTTTGAGTGGAATTGCTGTTTTCTGTAGTCATGGAAGGATACAATCTGATAGAGGCTCCACCATCTTTATAATATCACCACTTCAATATTAGGCTTCAGAGTAACTTGGATAATTTATGGTCACATTTCATTCAATAAAGTAGATGCATCACCATGTTGTACTTCAAAGGTAAGGGGAAGCATAGTTTCTTCTTGTCCTTGGATGGATAGGAGAAATAGAAAACCTGATGTGCTCAAAAATGTCTGAGTATCTAAATGGTTTAATTGCCTTCTACTTTCAAGCGTGCATCAGATGTACAATGACAAGAGAAAAACTTGTAAACTCAAACACACACATTTATAAAAACAATATTTGGTAGGTGACTGAATATGTATGTGTGTGTTTGTGTGTGGGTGTGTGGTGGGGGATGCACTATGTACTTGGGTGCTAACAGGGCTGAGGTTAGAGAAGTGAGGGAAACAGGAGATGTACTGACAACAGTTACAGTTATTGACTTTGGGTTGTTTTAATAACATGTCAGTAGCCTATGAATTTCTAGAGGTTAATGGAGTAAATAATTAGTCTAAAATTTCACTTAATGATGCATTTCAAATATGTATTAAGTAAGCCCAAATAAGCTGCTTAATACCCAACAGAGATTCATTGGCTCCCAAGAGGAGCTGAAACTCTTATAGAGCAATAGAAGGAATAGAAATCTAATAACTTTCTTGAGGGTTCTTTTGGTTATTGGCTGAATATAAAGCAACCTTTTAGTATTAGATGGAGTTATACAACCCCGCAATTAGCTGTGTGATGTTAGGCAAGTTTCATCACCTCTCTGAGAATTATTTTCCTCAAATGTAAAGCAAGAACAATGATATCTGTTTGGTTTTATACTCTTGTACTTTGCATTAAATTCCCTGAGTATCATTTAGGCTCTCAGGAGTAGGGAGATTATTGTATTGACAATGATGCCCATTTCATTCCTGTGCAGTGGTAACTACTAGATTCTTATGTTAATCTAAAACCTCTTCTCCTTTGGTCCTTAGGGTCAGGAATCTTCCTCCTGCGTGATGTCAATCCTTTGAGAAAGCAGAATATCCCTTTCATGTTGCCTGTATACCATTTAAACTCTTTCATTTCATTTCTCCTGCCTTGGGACATGTACATGGTGAAAACATCTAAGAACAGTTTTCTTTAGGTATAACAAATGAACTGGATTTCATGTGTGCTCTGGACTACTGCTAATAGCCTTATGTCAGATAATAAGCGGAAAGGATGAAGAGAAATCTTAAACAGGGCTCTGCATATCCATGCATGTGTGCATGTGTGCATGCCTTACAGTCTCCATTATCTGTAGCTGCCCATGGTTACTGTGTATATAGTTGTACGTCATTATCTGTGGTGCCATTTCCTGCGGTTTCAGTTATCCATGATGAACTACTGCCTAAAAATATTAAATGGAAAACTTTAGAAATAATTTCATAAGTTTAACTAACTTGTATTACACTGTATTGTTATGTGTTTTATTTTAAGTTATTCTTGTTAATCTTTTACTGTGACTAATTTGTAAACTGTATCACAGGTATTTATGTGTAGGAAAAAAGCAGTATGTGCAGTGCTTGGTATTATCTGTGGTTTTCGGCAATTGAAAAATGTCTTGGAACATAACCCTGTGGATATATATAGCTAGGTGCCATCAAGTCTGATACAACTCATAGTAACCCTCATAGTATTTGCAGTGGCTGTTGGTTCGGGATTGCTTTGGGAGTGGATTGCCACATCCTTTTCCTGCCTGTGGATACAGGGAGACTTTTATGATTTCTGTCCTCTACTGTTGACCCCATCTTAACTTTCTCCTTTTTGTTATATTCACTGATTAGTGTTCTTTACCAGGTGAGTAACCCTGATATTAATTACTATGTGGCCTAAATCCTTAGTTGTTTTGCTTTCCATTTTGGGTGCTGTAATTTCCTAGTAACATTTCTAATTGCATGCAGGAATACCAAAACTTGTTCGAGAGAATCCTCTATGTTCCAGACATAGTTCCTTCTGACCTATTCTGTAGTAGCAACTCCAGTTTCCTCTTGATGATCTTTTCTCCCCATGGGTGTAGTGATGTAACAAGGGTGAAATGGATAGCTGTTCATTGCAATTACCAATCCAGTGGAATGGTCAGTTCTTCACTGTGGAATGAAACTTTCAAATCAGAAGAGCTCGAAGTTGTAGAGACAAGGAGTAGATATACTCTGAATGGGTCCAATAGTGAAAAGATTTGTTCCCATTTTTACCCCTTCAGTCCCAGACCCATATATTCTGGTTGCAAAAGAAACAGCACCACTGTTGTTGTTGTTGTTAGGTGCCATCAAGTCAGGTCTGACTCAATGACTCTATGTATAACAGAACAAAACACTACCTGACACAGTGCCATGCCCAGCACTATGTCATTGCTTCTTTGCTGTCTATAGGGTTTTCAATGGTTGATTGTTTTGGGAGTGGGCTGCCAGGTCCTTCTCCCCAGCCTACAGGACCTGGTATTCCCAGGCAGTCTCCCATCCAAGTATTAACCAGGCCCAATCCTGCTCAGTTTCTGAGGTCTGACGAGATCAGATACCAGGGTGATATGACTGCAGGCAAATTCTTTCTCCCCGCACCCTGGTCCAGGGGTGGGGTGGAAGGGGTTGAACCCAGGGCCTTGTGCTTGCATGCTTTGCAAGTGCTATTCCACTGAGCTGTACCCTCAGCCCATTTTTTTATTTTTTACTTTTTTTTTTTTTTGAGACAGAGTCTTGCTAAATTACGCAGATTGCCTCTGGTCTCAAACTTGCGATCCTCCTTCCTCTGCCTCCCAAGTGGCTGTAATTAAAGGCATATGCCACTGCACCTGGCTTTGCAGGCAAATTCTTCATGTTAAATTAAAAGTGCAAGGTAAAGCTGGGCATAGAGGCACACACCTTTAATCCCAGCGACTTGGGAAGCAGAGGCAGGAGGATCGCAAGTTTAAGGCCAGAGGCAGCCTGCATAATTTAGGGAGATCTTGTCTCAAAATACAAATTTAAAAATGGGTGCAACTCAGTGGTTGAGCACTTACAAAAGGCATGTGTGAGGCCCTGGGTTCAATTCCTCAGTACTGAAATAAAAAAATTAAAAAGCAGGGTACAATATTTCTATACAGAAGATAACATTATTAAGGTAAAGAGAAACTTATGTGTAAGAAAGAAAGAATACCACCATTCACCAAAGCTTTTATTTGTGCTTCTTATTTCCTGAATCTGAAGACTTTTCTCCAGTCTCCTTTACTCCCAATTTGTCCCAACTTTTGCCGCTTTTCATCTGGCTGACAGCAACAGCCTTTAATAGCCTCTCTCCAGGCACTCTGGCCTCATTCAGATGCATTCTGTATGTGTCAGTCAGAGTGTTGTTTTTAAAAAAATACAAGGTTGATTACAGAAATTTCCTTGCTTAAAGTCTTCCAATGGCTTCTCATTTCTTTAAGAATAAGTTCTAATACCTTTAAATGTGCCTTAAAAGGCTGTATATGATATGGCCACAGCAAACATCTCTGGACTCATCATCTCTTGCCTTATATTTCCAGCCACCCTGGGTCCACATGCCTCTGTCCAGGTGCCTCTATTGATAGACAATAGGCTCTTAAACCTTGACTGTTGGCAGTCATGAGCATTAGATAATATGTATATTTTTATATTTTCACCCCTTGTTGTCCTATTTTTTCTTAAATATTCTTCACAGAATAATAAAGCTCTGTTGAGTAAAATAGTGTGAATACTGAAATAATAAATGCCCTTCAGATGATATTTTCATCTTTTCACTAGACAAGAAGGATTTCCAAAAGGCAAATTATTTCAAAGATTGGCTATTCAGACTATGGATTTAGGGGAGAAAGCCTACCACTTCACAGAGATAAAAATAAGGACGAAGTATATGTGTCATCCATTTGTAATTATTTCATAATTATAAATTAAGTTGAGAAAACATTAGCATGAGGTTGACAAGACTCAGAATAAATCTTCATAAAAGAATGTAAATAGGTTGCTATGATAAGAATGAAGGAGTGCCCTCCTTTTACATGCTTTGAGGGGGAAGGGCTCAACACCCCCTTCCAGATTCCCAAGGCCCATGACTCCTGTCTCTCAACCCCAGGTGATCTCAATAGGAATCCCTGGTGGTGAATTCCCCAGGCTCTCAGAGAAGGAGCAAAATCCTGGCTCTCTCACGGCTCTCCTGTTGCCAACAGAATTTTCCATCCATAAATTTTTTTTCTTTTTTTCCTAGTTCTTCTATAATTTAGGATAGAAGAGTGATTCTCAGAACTTGTCCTTTCCATCTCTTTTAAGTCCATTTATAATTTTTCAAAAGTTTTGGAAGTGTCCAGATACTCTCATATCTGTCCTTTCCCTGGATTAATCTGTCTGGATGAGCCTCCTTCCTTTCTCCTGACTCCAATGACAGCTCTCCCAGGCTGTGGGTCTTACATGCAGTGTGCTTTGCCAGATCATTGATATTTCTAGGATGAATGTTTGTATATAATATCCAGCATCTCACTGGACTCCTTTGCTAGGACAGACAGAGAGAATGGATTGTTTACTGGTTGACTGATTTCAAGATGGTGGTCATGGTCACAGCAAAAGGGACGTGCATACTTTTCAGAGGCCAAAACTTTTCAGTTCATCTTTAGATGGTATCTGTATTATTTCTTCTCTAAAGATATCTTCATAGATCTCTTTAATCAGTTCCAATTATCCTATGATTGGCTCCTACAATCACATGCTCTCATTATACATTTGTTTGTGTTATTTCATTGTGTTTGTCTGTCTTTCATTAGATTAAGTTCCATGTAGGTGGGAATGATAGCCTTCTTTTCCACCACTGTCTTTCTAGGGTCACATCTACCACAAGACCCATCAGTTTAGTAAACTCTATTGAATAAATGAATAGGTAAACTTACCCAATGAGTTTAAGTTTAGGTAATATTAATCATTCCAGAGGAAACAATTAACATATGGATGCAATACAAGTTAAAAAAAACTGGACAAACAAAAGAGTAACAAAATAAGGCATAAGCCAGTGAAAATTTGATCCTTGAAAAAGAGGAACCAACTTGTAGAGAGATGTACCTGTAGCTCTCCATGGAAGATACTTTGAAAGTCATATGGTGTTGTAGATAAAATTCAGGCCATAGTCTGATGGGGTTTGGTGGGTTTTTTTTGTTTGTTTTTTTGTTTTTTTGTTTTTTAATTTCCAGAGGTCTTTGAACATTCTTAGAAAGAATACAGCCCCAAAGAGGAAGATGCAAAAGTTCATATATGAATTCCTCTCTAATCATAGTCAAGCTCCTTTACTATGCTTGTGTGAATAAGACCCAATGGATCCTAAAGCAATATTGACAGTTTGAAAGAGATGAGAAGGTATTTCACCTGCTGCTCACCAAGAGGAGTAAGAATTTGGAGTTAGAATCTTTCTCTATGGCTGAAGTTCTAGGAAAGCCAAACCTTAGAAGTAAGGACTATTTCTGAGAACTAACACAGCTATCCTAGGACTACGGGGAAAACTACAATAGTACCACTGTAGTCAAGTCTAAAACAAAACTGTTGAAGAACCCAAGTGGTCTGTGAATAATATTCAACTTTTAGGACAAATAAGTTAACAAAATTCAGAGTCTCAATAATATATTAACAACAATGCCTAACACATAATTAAAAAAAAACAATAGATATATGAAGACACAGAAAAACCCTCAGTCATGAGGAAACCAGTCAATAAAAATAGACCCATAAATGACTGCTATTGTTGTTAGGTGCCGTTGAGACTCCCCGATTGTGTGCCAGGAACACAATATTTTTTACATTGAAGCCTATTGTTGCAGACATTGTGTCAATTCATCTAGTTGAGGGTTGTTTTTATTGTTGTTGTTGTTGACCAGCCACTCTCCCAAACATTATGTCCTTCTCTGGGGATTGGTCCCTTTGACAACATGTCCAACATCCATAAGACAGTCTAGGTAGCCTTGCTTCCAAGGAACACTTTGTTTTCATTTTTTCTAGGACAGATCTATTGGTTCCTTTGGCAGTCCATGGTATATTTAATATTCATCTCTAGCACCATTATTCAAAACCATCTATTCTTCTCCTGTCTGCCTTATTCAACATCCAGCTTTCACAACCATATAATGTGACTGCAAATACCATGGCATGAATCAGGCACACCTTCTTCAATGTGACAGTTTTACTTTTCAACACTTTAAAGAGATCTTTTGCCACAGCTTTCCCCAATGCAATGCATCTTTTGATTTCTTGACTGCTGCTTTCATAGATGTTGATTGTAGAACCAAGTAAAGCAAAATCTTGGGCAACCTCAGTCCTTTCTACATTTATCATGAAGTTGTTTACGACTCAGTTGTAAGGATTTTTGTTTTGTTGATATTGAGTCACAGTCCATACTGAAGGCTGTGTTCTTTGATCTTCATCAGTAAATGTTTCAATCCTCTTCATTTTCATCAAGCAAAATTGTGTTATCTGCATAATGCAGTTTGTTAATGAGTCTTCCTCCAATCCTGATGCCATGTTCTTCTTCAAAAAGTCCAGTTTCTTGGATTATTTGCTCAGCATAGATACTGACGAGGTATGGTGAGAGGATACAGCCCTGATGCACACCTTTCTTGACTTTAAATCAGCCAGTATTTCCTTGTTCTGTTCAAATGACTGCCTCTTGGTCCATGTAGAGATTCCTCATGAGTACAATTAAATGCCCTGGTATTCTGGAGATTGGATTAGTCTGCAATCACTTTAAGCTAGTCAATACAAAAATGTAAAATAAGTAGATGTAATAAGAAATGGAGAATTTAAGAATAGATATGGAATTTTTAAAAAAGAATCAAATAGAAAGCAATCACTTTAAACTAGTCAATATAAAAATGTAAAATAAGTAGATGTAATAAGAAATGGAGAATTTAAGAATAGATATGGAATCTTTAAAAAAGAATCAAATAGAAATCATAAATAGACAAATACAGTAGATGAAAGAAAAAATTAATTTGATGAGATTAGCAACATATTGGGTCTAACAAAAGAGAGTATTCATAAACTTAGAGACACATTAGAATGTACCCAGACTAAGGTTAGAGGGGAGAGAGAGAGAGAGAGAGAGAGAGAGAGAGAGACAGACAGACAGACAGACAGACAGAGACAGAGAGAGAGACAGAGATTGAAAAACAAAA
>VMDO01019052.1:0-17656 GCA_007922755.1 Pedetes capensis | reverse complement strand
GATGCAAGGAAAAACCTTAAAAACATTCAGAGGTGGCAAGAGAGACTTATTCTGAAGAATATGAAAACAGATTTATTATTTAAAAATAAAAAATGAAACAATAGAAGCAAAAAGATAAAAGGACATCTCAACGTGTCAGGATAGAGGATGAAGCATGGAGAATCACTATGATGTAGGTTGGTTCATCAAAGGAAAATGTCTTCCAAAACTCAGGAGCTGAGGCTCATGCCTGTAATCCCAACCACTTAAGAGGCTGAGGCAGAGGAATGCAAGTTCCAGGCCAGAGGGAGCCTGAGTAACTTAGCGAGATCCTATCTCAAAATAGCAAATAAAAAACGTGGCCGGGTTGCAGGTCAGTGGTAGAGTGCTTGCAAAGTATGTTTAAGATCCCGAGTTCAACCCCCAAGTACTATAAAAGCTAAAGCAAAAACAAAACTTTTTAAAATGAAGAATAAAGTAAAAACTTTTTCAAATAAACAGAAGCTCACAAAATATATTCAGACTCATACTACAAGAATGCATAAGGAAACTCTTTAGGATGAATGTAAATAATATCAAATGAACATATGAATCTTAAAGGAAGGAAAGAAACCCAAAATAGTAAATATGAAAAGCTATATTTTTCTTTTCAAATGTTATGCCATGCAAAGGACTGTTCACAGCAAAAATAATAAAGTTAAGACTGTAGCTAAGGAGGGGTAAAGCATGTGGGGACAGCACAAAGACGGTTGATTGTACTGTTTAAAGCTCATGCACTATATATGAAATGATGCAATGTTAGTTCAGCATAGACTTATATAGACTAAGGATGTATATTGTTATCAGTAGAGCAACCATTAAAGAAGCAGGAACTGAATAAAAACAAAAAAGCTTGCTGGGTGAGGTGACACATGCTTATAATCCTAGCACTTGGGAGGCTGAGGTAGGAGGATCATGAGTTCTAGGCCAGCCTAGGCTACTTAGCAAGATCTTGTCAAAGAAAAGAAATTTGGCAGGAGTCATGAAATAAACAAAAACATCATACAGAACTCGACTAATCAAAGAAGACAGGAAAGAAGGAACAAAAGCACAAAGAACTAAGAGCACAGATGTTGTTGTTAGATGCTGTTGAGTTGGTATCCGACTCAGAGCAACCATACATACAACAGGCAAAACACTATTCTTAGTGCTTCTCTGCTGTTCATAGGATTTTCAATGGCAGATTGATTTTTGGGCGTGGGTTGCTGGGTCCATCTCCCAAGCCAAAAGCACCTGGCATTCCAAGGCGGTCTCCCACCCAAGTCCTAACCAGGCCCAACCCTGCTTAGCTTCTAAGATCTGACAGGATCAGATGACACAGGGCTACAGCTACAGGCAAGAACACAGATAGGCAATAAATAATAAGCTACAATAATGAATCCAAACTATACTACTCTTTACATTAAATGCAAGTGACCTAACATTTAAAGGCAAGGGTTTTCACATCAGATATAAAGGAGGAATTGAATACATGTTGTTTTAAAGAGATACATTTTAATTATAAAGACAGATGAGTTGAAAGTCAAAGACTGAAAAATGATGAACAGCCCCTTATGGATGTAATAAATACAAGGAAGCTTATATTGCATATCAGACACACCACACTTCAAGGCAGGGAATAGTGTCATGGATAAGGCACATTATTTCATTTTCATTAATGCATCAATTTCTCAGGAACACCTGGAAATCCTAAACATATATGCAATGAATGAAAAAACTCTAAAATACTTAAAAAAGAATTGACATACAAGTAAAGGGAGAAACAGATAAAAAAATATAGCTAGAGATTCTAACATCACTCAATTAGAATTGAGGGGTCAAGTAGACAGCCATACAAAAAGAACATTTTGTTAGAGTCGGGTCTGACTCATAGTAACCCTATGTACAACAGAACAAAACACTCTCTTAACACTGTGCCATGCCCAGAGCTATTGTCAGTGCTTCTCTGCTACCAATAGAGTTTTCAATAATGGCTTGTCTTGGAAGTGGATTGCCAAGTCCTTCTCCCTAGCCTGCATCCCCTGATATACCCAGGTAGTCTCCCATTCAAGTACTAACCAGGCCGACCCTGCTTAGTTTCTGAGATCAGGTGGGACTGGATGCAGACAGAAAAACATAGAACATCAAAAACAATCTTAACCAGCTTGATCATATTAATATTTGTAGATCACATACCCAAAGACTATAGGATGCATATTATTTTGCAAGGACGTCTTGACATTCATAAAGATAGACTATACACTGGTCTTTGAAACAAGTCTCAATAAATGTCATCTGGTTGAAATTACACATACTACTTTTTTTGTCAGGAGTAAAATAACATTTGAAGTCAATAACAATAAAATAGCTGGAAAGTCCCCAAATATTTGGAAATAGAAGAGATAACAAGGGCAGTTAAATATTTTTAAATGTATGGTAATAAAAGCACAATAATTTAAAATATGTGAGTGATGTGAAAAAAATGCTTAGAGATAAGTGTATAGCTTTAAATGATTTATATCATAAAAGGATATGTTTTAAATCATTGATCTATACTTCTACCATTTGAAGTAAGAAAAAGAGCAAATTAATGTCAAAATAAGTAAAAAATAGGAAATAATAAACATGAAATCAGAAATCATGACAGAAGACACAAATAGTAACTAATGTTGACCAATAGAGAAAGTCAACAAGCTCAAAGTTTATGCTCTAAAAGGATTTCTACACCAACTTAGAAAGAAGAGAGAAAATATGGATTACTAATAACAGTATGTTAGAAAAATAACTTCTGTGTCGGTCATCACCAGACCATCTTTAGGTTTGATGATTTGCTAACAGATTCACAGTTGTATTTGTGGTTAAGATTGCATGCTACAAGTTTAAGTATGACCCCTCCAAGTTTAAATGTTGAAACTTAAGTGACTTTGTGATGGGGCCTTTAAGATGTGGATAGGTACTTAGGGCTCTTTCCTGCATGAATTGTTTTAGGTCCCCTCATAAGAGGGCTCAATGGTAGGCATGGGATGTAGCTTAGTGGTGAAGCACTTGTCTATCATGCCCAGGGCCCTGGATTCAATACCCACAACTGCAAAAATAAGGCAGGACTTAGTTGTCTTTTGCTATATGAGGACTCTCTTATTGCCCAGAATACCTAGGAATTTCAAGAGATTTAAGAACTCTCCGTCAGAAAATAAATACTTAATTAGAGCACCAACTGTTAGAACAAAAGATGTACTTACCACCCGTATCACTCACAGAATGAAAGTTTCATAAATAAAGTCACATACGCATTTTCTATTGACTTATAATAAAGGTGTCAAGGGCATTCAATGAAAGAAAAGATCGTCTTCATGAAATAATGTTGGAGTTGGACCAATTAAATATCTGTGTGGAAAAATGGGTGGGCCTCAATCCTCACTCATACCACTCATAAAAATTATTTTGAGTTGGATTAAAGACCTAAGCATAAAAAATGAACACCATAAAAGTTATAGTGGAAACATTGTAGGATATCTTTGTGTGTCAAGTTGATGAAATTGCCTTAAGGGCCCCACAGTAGTAATCATGAAAGAAAACATTAACTTGGGCTTTAGAAAAATAAAAATCTTGTGCTCTTGAAAAATATGCCATCAAGTAAGTACACATGCAAGTCAGAGACAGGAAAAAATAATTGCAAATTATCCAGAATCTACAAATAACTCCTATAGCTCAAAATTAAAACAACAAATAATTTGATAAGAAAATGGACAAATTGCTTTGCAAAAGAAGGTACATAATTAGCTAATATGTGGATGAGAAGATGTATTCAACAATTAGTCTGCAAGGAAATGCAAGCCAAAATCCCATGAGATATTACTTTACCAACATCAGAATGACTAAAATTAGACTGTAGTACCCAGGGTTGGTGCGGATGTGGATGAACATCCTGGAGCTCTCTCACATTGCTGATGGGAATGTGTGATCGTTCAATTATGTTGAGAAGCAATTTGGTAGCTCCATGTAGAGCTATGACTCAAAAAATCTACTTTATGTATTTACCCAAGTCACATGAATGTATATTTCCACCAAAAGAATGTTCATAACAGCTTTATTCATAATAGCCAAACACTTTTATCAAACTAAATGTCCAGCTACAGGTATTTAAATGATTAACAAACTGTGATTTATTCTTATAATAGAAAATGGAGCTAGCTTCTACAACACACAGCAACAGAGAGAAACTTTAAATGTATCCTGTTCAGTGAAAGAATCCAGACATGAGTAATATATACCATACAGTTTCACTTATATGAAGTTCTAGAACAAGTAAAACTAATCTTGTAGTGATAGAGACCAGACCAATGGTTGTCCCTAGAAAGGAGGTGGGATGAGGTGTCAACTGACAAAAATGGGGAGGAAGAACCTTCTGGAATGATAGAAATAGCCTGTATTTTAATCAAGATGGTAGATACATGAGAAATATTCTCGAGTTAAACCTCAGTGAAACACACACTTAACGTTGGAGAACTCTGTTGTATGTAAATAATATTTCAGTTAGATAAACAAAAACATAAGCACAGTATTTATCGCTCTGGAGGCAGTCATAAAAGGACACACTGAGACAGGTTCTCCAACCCTGGATTCTTGGTTCTAAATCCCAACCTCTTTCTTTTTCCTCTTCTGCCTCCTGAACATTCCTAGTTTTGGGAAGTAGTGACCGTGGGCTTTGTAGCCAGGCCTTCTCAGCCTTTTCTCTGGCCTCTGGCTGCAAGGGTCCAATAGCCCATCCCCCTGAGCCCTGCTGAATGCCTTTGTCTCCTTCTGACTTCGCACTGGATTCTTTGATACCAGAATCCCTGCTGGAACAATTTCCTTAAGCCCACGAGCTTGCACACATTTGCGGCTGCTTTCTCCCAGGGGAACAATCTCCACTTAAAGTCAAAGCCACCAAGGGACTCCTCTAATGTCAAAAGCATTTGTAGAGCCTAATGCTGTGTTTTCACTCCCAGGTGACATTCCCGGAATCACCAAGCCTGCCTCCTGTGTGCAGACAGGCACCCCTGTGCTCAATTTGGACTGCACCTGTCCGGTGATCTCCTGATCCCCTGCTAGAACGAATGATAATGCTGTCCCAAGTCCTTGCTCTCCAAGGGATAGAAGTGCATAGTCTTGTTTCCTTGAATCCCCATCAGCTGCATGCTGAGATGAGGATTTTATTTATTTATTTACTTACTTACTTATTTTTATATTGAATTAAATGTGTTCTTTTAAAAAATCCTCATAGTTCTTATCTAATTTATTTATTTATTTATTATTTATTTTTAACAGACCAATTAAAAAGAAAAGGAAAGAAAAAAATATAATCTTCACATCTAACTTCTGCAGAAAAGTGAAAGCATGCAGTATTTCTTTTTGTGGAACTGTGTGACTTCACTTCAGATGCTGAGCTCCAGGTCCACGGGATGAGGGTTTTACATCCCGATCACAGTCTCCTTAAGCAGACAGTCACCTCCTTTCCCAGGCACCACGTGAGTGTCTGCTCCTTCACAAACAATCACTAATGATCTTTTCTCTTTGGACTGACACCTGCCTTATTAGGAGCCTGTTCACTCAGCAGTGGTGACTGAGCAGGGACTTTAGCTTCCAGGCTGCCCAAGGGCAAGCTGAGCCTAGCAGGCGTTATGACTCAGAGAGGCAGTTTGGAAAATTAGAACGGAGATTCGGACACTTCTCTGTGTGTATATCCCTGAGGGATGCGTGATGATGCAAAGGTATTTTCGGAGTCACCAGTTTGATTTTATTTGGGATTTTGCTAGCCTTTATAAAAGGCAGTACAATAGGATTTCTAGCTTTAGGCACATGTGATTTGCATTTTGAAGAGCTCCCTCCTTCAGGCAAATGTGGCTTTGGGGAGTTGGGAAGTCAAAAAAGAAGTTGAAGCTGGGCATGGTGGTGCCACCTGCAATCCTAGCACTCAGGAGGCTGAGGCAGGAGAATCAGAAATTTGAGGCCAGCCTGGGTAAGTATGAGGTGAACCTGAGCTAAAGAGAAAGACTTTATCTCAAAAAACCAAATCAAATCAAAACAAAACAAAACCACCAACAAACAGCATCCTCAACACCAACCAAATGAAGTCAAGAGACGCTCCACCTCATTCCTTTTGTCAGCTCTTTACAGATCAGGGTGGGAAGGCAGAGTGTCTGTATCTGAGACAAAGTCTGTGAGGACAGGAAGTGCCACATGGAGTTTGCAAGGCCAGAACACTGGGGAAAGGGGTCCAAAGACATCTCGTTAATATTAGAGAAACAATCAAGCAGACATGTGCCCCACACATACTGCTGTTGGGAAAGCTCGAGACATCCTGGGAACCTGATGTCTTTAATTTTTCCTAGGCTAGCAGCTCCAGGTGGTTCAGCCTGGGCACACAGAATGTGGTCCAGGAAGAAAGAACAGGGACTTCTCAATGTGACCCAAAACTGGGGTTCTCAATATTATGCTGATCCCTGTGCCGAGTGTCAGGGCCACAGATGTCTGCTGTCTGTCCTCAGAATGTGGCTTCTGTGGTCCTTGTTTGCTGGCAACAGGTCTGACTATTATGAGTTGGCTATGACCAGAGAGCCTGCAGCGGTAGCCCTGTGGCACCCGATCCCATCAGATCTCGGAAGCTAAGCAGGGTCAGGCCTGGTTAGTACCTGGATGGGAGACCGCCTGGGAACACCAGAAGTTGTAGGCTCGGGAGAAGGACCTGGCAACCCCCTCCCAAAAATCAATCTGCCATTGAAAACCCTATGAACAGCAGAGAAGCACTGACAATAGTGTTTCCCCTGTTGTACAGAGGGTCGCTATGAGTCGGATACCGACTACATAGTCGGCACCTAACAACAACAACAATGACCAGAGAGGGGAACAGAATGGCAGATGAGACCAGAAAAGATTTTTTCACCTTTAGAAAATGAAGCATAGAGACAGAGAGAGCAGCCATTGGGAAATACAGAGCAGGATCAAAACTAAAATCCAGGCTCAGGAGTTAGGTAGCTGTTTATCTCAAATCCAACTCTGCCTCTTGCTAGCTGTGTGGCTTTGAGGAGAAATGATTGGCTTCTCTGAATCAATTGTTTCTTCCTTTGTGAGCCAAGGAAAAGATATCATAAAAGATTGTTGTGAAAATCCAAGTGGATAATAGATACAATTAAGTTCTTAAATTGGGCTTGGCACACAGTACCCATGAAATAGGTTGTGGTGTTTTGTTTTATTAAGTGAATTTTGAATCATTAAGCCTGATTTTGAGACCAGCTATGCTACGAACAGCAGAGAATCACTGTTAAATATAGTGCCAGAAAGTGAGTCCCCCTGGCTGGATGGCATTCTCAAGATGAATTGAGAGTAGACTCAGTCATAAAGTTAGGAATGGAGTAAAGCCCCTGGGACCTCCATTTGCTGATGTGGCAAAATCAAAATGAGAAGAAACACAGTAGCTGCAATAATGGGCTCAAACATAAAAAGATCATGCATACGACAGTGCTGGGTAGTGTTTCATTCTGTTGTACATAGGATTGCTATGAGTTGGACCCGACTTGGTGCACCCAACAACAACAACATGCTATCTTGGTATACTAATACAGAATCCTTCAAATGCCACTTTTCACATTTATAAGACAAAGAAAGGAATGTGGAACTCATGGAGTTGTTATACCTCCAAGAAGCCTTCACCCACCCTTACCATGTAGAAGGCTGCTTCTCAACTTGCTTTTGTTAAAATGTAGATTCTGGTTCTACAGCTGTGATGGAGCTTGGCATTCTTCATTTCTAACAAGCATCTAGCTGATGTTGATGCTGGAGGACTATGGACCACGCTTTGAGTAGCAAGGATGTGGAGTTAATGGTTCCTTTCTCTCTGTATGTCCGGATCCTCATGCTGTGTGTGTGTGTGTGTGTGGTGTATTTATCTCTGTCTCCTGTGTATCTGGACACACCTATGAGATGAGGACCATGTCTGTCTTTCTTCCCTCCATTCTTCATAGATGAGTCCACCATTGCCTGAGGCTGAGACAACTGTCACAGGCAAGTGCTTCCTCTGTCTATTTTGTGATGCTTTGAATCAAGCCCCTCTCTGTGGTGTGGGGTGGGGAGGCTCAGCTACATCTCCTGGCTAGCTATGCCATTCTGTTCCATCCTCTCTCATTTCCACATTTCACCCTCCCAGGGCTGCCTTGTCCTAAAGGTTTTCTTTCACTTTCTCCATCCAAGTTGGTGTCTGGAATTCAGTCCTGGATTTTGTGGTCAGAATCTAGGGTCCCTCCAGTCTGGCTACTGTTAGTCTTTGCTTATGGACTCCCTGGGTGGAGTCTCATCACCTGACACCTCAGGGTTGGCTCTCTTGATCCCACTTCTTGTATCACTGCCTTGGTGGTACAGGTCCAATTTTGCAGTCAGTGCTCTGTGGAAGCTGGGCTGACCCCTGAAATGGACCAAGATTGGGCCCACATCTCTCCCACCCACTGGACTTTGACTCTCCCCATTCAGGCTGTTAGGAGTCCTCACCCCCTAAACAACTACGTGCTCTGTCTTAGGGTACTGAATTACAAACCTCAGAATCACCCAGTCACTGACAAAATGGTTGGAATGTGGGAAGGAGTGAGACAGGGTCCTGCTGTGTAGCCCAGGCTGGCCTGGAACCCACGTTGTTCCTCCTGCTTCAGCCTCCTAAGTGCTGGGACTACAGGCATGTGTCACCATGCCTGGCTTAGGGGTGATGCTTTTTGAGGAAGAGAGGCAGAATAAAGAGGAAAAGCTCTTCTGGAGGCCTTCAAGTTGCTCGAAGTTGTTAGTGATAGACGTGAGAGGGTGATTATAGGAGGCACTGGAAGCTTTCAAACCCTATGACTTGTTGAAAGATCCTTCCAGCTCCTGCAGCCCTACCACATACATGCCCAAGCGCCTTCCACTCACATACCTGTACACACACACACACACACACACACACACACACACACACACCCCTGACCCCATGTCAGGCTCAGTCGGTTCCCACTCCGATCATATCCATTTCTGTTGTGATTCTGTGTCCCTGTGGGTTTCGGTCTCTTTCCATCCCTCAGTGCCTGTCTCCTCTCTCTCGCTCGGTCACCCTGTCCCTCTGTGGTCACCCTGTCCCTCTGTGCCCTGCCTCCCTAGTTCTCGGCTCCCTATGGTTCTGTGCCTGTGTGTTGTTCCTTTCTTCCTGCCCTACCCTCTCTTCCCAGTCCTTGTTTGGTTCTCTTTCTGTGCCTTCCTCTGAGCCCTGCCCCCCTCCCCTACTTCTCTTTCTCTGGTTTATTCTTCCAGGCTTTCTGAAGTTCTCTTTTAGTCTGCCTCAGGTGGTGGGGATATTTTCCATCTTCACAAACCCAAACACAGCTAGAGAAGGCCAGCAGGGAACGGGCCAGCTCGTCTTGGCTTCCAAAGCTTGAAAACCTGGCCTGAAGCCCTGGCGCTGGCCAGGCTTTGCGCTGACCCAGCAGGTGGCCTTGCTTTTTTGGCTGGAGAGGAGCTGGAGGCGCCACCTGAACAGCTCCACAGCCACATCATCTGGTGGCAGTGTGGGGGGGAAGAAAATGCCCAGTGGTGATGCAGACAGTTGAGACGGACATACTTTCTTCCCAGACAGACCAGCTTCCACACCTCCTTCCAAACACACCCACAGTGCCTCCTATTCTTCCTTTCTAGGAAAGAGACAAATTGCCTTCTCTGTGGCTTCATTTTTATTATCTGCACTGAAGGTCTCTTTGGAGGTTGGGCTTATTTCTGTTTTCTTCACTTTTTTCCAAATATGGTTTAGTCAGGCTTTTTGTTTCTGTGATAAATACCTGAGAGGAACAGTTTAAAGGAAGAAGGATTTATCTGGGTTGCAGGTTTCAGAGGTTTCAGTCTGTGGTCAGCTGGATAAATTGCTTTGGGCCTATGATGAGGCCGAGCATCATGGCGGCGAGAGTGTGTGGCGGAGGAAGCGGCTCATCTGGCAGTCAGGAAGCAGAGAGCAGAGCGGGGCTGGGGTCAGGGTATGACGCCTAAGGGCCCACCTCCTCAGCTACTCCTTCATTTTACATTTCCAGCAACTCCCTGAACAGCACCGCTAGCTTGAGACCAAGCCTTCAACGCATGAGCCTGCAGGACACATTTCACATTCAAATCATCACAAAATGATTTACAGTGATCATAGATTCTCTTCATAATGAGAAAAATATGAAATAAACTGAATGACTATGTTGGGCTAAGTCATCTTTTGGACCCATCTTTATGGCACCACATTCTATGATAGTTTGACTTTGCCAACCCCCAAACATACAAAACAAATGAGAAATACAGCATTCGTGAGACAATTTAGATTTCTACTCGGAGGACAACCACTCCATACAGAAAAGGCCTCAGTTTCTCTTTGGGGCTTGGAAGGAAGAATTTTAAGGTTTGTGATCAACATTTTAGAAATATTTTAAAGCAAGAATAATCAATGAGTGGATGATTGCCACCTGCCCTGGAAATCATTTAGCTCCTCTCAGCTTCTCTCCAAGGCACCAAGAAGCTGCTCTGTCAGGGATAGTAGAGAGTTTAAGTGGCATAGCCATGCTCAGTGAAACACCAAGAGCCTGTAAGTTCTGCAGGTGACATCAAGAATAGCAAAGATGCTCTGTATGCCAGAAGGCTTCTTGAGTCATTTTAGAAGAGAAGGGAAATGTCTATGGTATTTGCTGACACTTTCTCTTAGATCTTTCTTCATAGCATTATTAAAAACAAAATGCCCAGCCTAATTCCATGTGCATGCTAAGGTTGTGTATTATATTATCCTACAATTAGCATTATGATGGGTGATCAGGCAGGTGAATGATATTGCTGTGAGTGACCTATTATTATCTGAAGATTACATTTTACATGGAAATTAAATGAATTCTATCAGCGCTCTGGGGCCAGAGAGAGAAGAAAATGCCGCATTGTTCAGTTCTGCAAGCTGAAGGGACTGCACGTGGCGATAAAGAGACCTGTGTTTGGGCAAACAAGGCGTGGGCTTCCAGTTTGAAAGATGCATTTGTTACACCAAAGCTTGAAATAGGAAATACGTGTGGGCAGAAACAGCGAAGATGAAAGGGGAGAAAACTAATTATTACTACCGCTGCATTTGTGCATTGGGGTATTTATATAATGTGTTAAACTTCTGTTAGGAAAATGTTTGTCATGTCAGTGGGAATGAAACTTTACCTTACAGGGGGTATTCTAAGGCTTCAGCACTTTTACTTCCGTGAGATTAATTTTCTTGAAATTCTCTCCCGTGCTCTTCCTTTCATTCTGCTTGTCTTTCCATGAGCATCATCTTCACAGCATCAAATTCTCTCTCTTGCACACATCTTATACCTTTTAGTCTCTTCATAAGTGTGCCTTTTTTCCCTTTCTGAAGCATATTGCAGGTATGAAAATGAAATAAAGCATGAGAAGGTATATTTCACCGCCAGAGTGGTTTGTGAAAGGACATTATAAGTGAGAAATCTATAAAGGGTCAGAGACTTGTAGATACCTTAACTTAGAGAGGACTCTCTGAGACATGAGGAAATAATTGGAGTGACCTTGTCCTGTGAGAGAAAGGATCTTAGTTCAGAAAAACTCTCCTAGTGATCATGTTTTCCATATATAAAAGATGGAGAGGTTTGAACTGACTCTCTCTGAGGTCTCTTCTTGTAGATACTCACATACTGAATGATTATTATCTTCACTCATGAATCTGGTAAATATCAGTGGAGGAGCTCACCATTAACAAGGCCTTATGCTGGGTGGTAAAGATGATATGTTTAGGGATGCATTTGTCAACTTTCCGTTGCTGTAACAAATACCTGCGATAAACCAACCTAAAAAGAGGCAAGGCTTGTTTTGACTTGCCATTTTGGATGTTTTGGTCCATGGAGGTTTCAGTCCATTGTTGGTTGGGCCCATTTCTTAGGGCTGTGGAAAGCCAGCACATCATGGTGGGAGCATACTATAGGAGAAGCTTTGCTCACCTCATGGCATCCAGCAAGCAAAGAGAGAGAGGAAGGATCTGGGGGCCCGATATCATTTCAAAGGTACACTCCAAATGACCTAACTTCCTCTCACTAGCCCCCCCCCCATGTTCCATTACCTCCCAGTTGTGCCCCAGGGTACTGACTGAGTCTTCCAGACACAAGCCTTTGAGAGAACATCCATCCAAGCTATAACAGAGAACAATCCATACAACTAATTAGCTGAATTCTAAGCAAATCATTTCTACCAAGCACCCAATAAAGCCACCTCCATGTTTTAGGGACATTCTTCTCAAGAATATGAGAGGCAACCTCTCTCCAAGCTTGTAAATTTTGCCTAAACAGCCCTGTGATTAGAAAGGCAAATTCAAGGCATTAACAAAATGGGTGCAGCTTGGCCCTAGGAACTGTTGGTTTGTGGGAGGAGACAGTGTCAGGGTTCTGTATATATGCCTGAATAAATTCCAGTAAGAACCAGATTCCCAAAATCATGTTTTCAGTCAAGTGGTGCTGCAGACCCACTGAGTTATTTGTTGATAGTGGCATTTTTGATTTTCATTTTGGTTTTTTCCTTTTGGGTTTTCTGGTATATCATAAATCATGAGCAATGTAACAAATGGGGATTGGGAAAAGAAATATAAGAAAATATTTCTCCATGTACTGCAGAAATGCAAATGTTAATGTCATTATGGACATTTTCATGTGGAGATTGGAACTTATCATGAAATTGTTGAAACACTATACTAATCCTCAAGGCAGAATGATGCAGTAGATTTCAACTTCCTGAGTGTTAGAATTACTAGTGGAAGTTGGGAAGCCTGAAGCTTCTGGGAACAACTGATTCACTTGGTCCTGACTGGAATTAGAGAATCTGTGTGTCTAACAGAGTCCAGGTGATCTTGCTAGTGGTCTTCTGTTATGCTGAGTGACACCCTGGTACAAAAATGAAGTGCTCAGACTCGATCTATATTGTCGTTGTTAGATGTCCTAGAGACTGGTCCAACTCATAGCAACCCTCCTAGGGTTTTCAATGGCTGAGTGTCTTGGGATTGCTTTGGGAGTAAATTGCCACATCCTTCTCCTTTTTTTGCCGAGTTGGGGATCAAACCAGGGTCCTCAGAGCGGAGCAGTGTGGAGCAACCTCAGTGTGGAGCAACACTCTACCAACTGAGTTAAACCCCAGCCCTCTATCTGTACTAGTTGAGTAATTTTATGTAAGGTTCTGAAACATTGTGAGACTGAAATTTCTTAGAAGAGAATGAAGACTGAAAATGCATGTATAAAACGTACCCATACCAGTCTCAACATATACTTTCCACTTAATAATCACTATTTATTACTTCTACTCAAGTAAGAAGGTTTGAGATTGGCTCACAGGTTTCTAATATCTGTCATTGACAGCTCTCTTGTCATTGATAGTTCTCGGGAATAACATATAAATGCAGAAACCTGTGGGATCTGGGGCCCCACATCAAAATATGAACTCAGGAGGTCAAAGGATGGAGGAGGAACAGGACTTAGAAAATCTGAGGAAGAGGACCGAGACACACTGATAGAAGACAGTGTGGAGAAAATCCAGAAGCAAAAATTTGTAGTGTTTTTTTCATGAAATCCAGTGTGTCTTGGATGAGTGTTAGTATTTAAAGTGGCTAGAAGAGACTTGGGCTGGGATTTAGATCAGTTGGTAGAGCGCTGCTCTGTAGTCTCTAAGGTCCCGAGTTCGATTCCCAGCACCACAAAAATGGGAGAAGGATGTGGCAATCCACTCCTGAAGCAATCCCCAAACAATCAGCTATTGAAAACCCTATAAGGGTCTCTATGAGTCGACATGACTCGACAGCACCTAACAACAACAACAACAACAAAAGAGACTGGTTACTGTTATTTGATGGCTGCAAAGATTCCAGGAGACTCTGCCTAGACTCTCATGAGCTCCAGAAGTACCTTATTTATGAATCAGCCCTGGTATATGCTCTTTTTCTTTTTTATTAGTTATTAGTCATACTTAATTATTAGCCAATTCTCCAGAACACTTCTAGAAAAAGAACTAAGATAACTGATAATTTTGAGTAAGATATTTGTCCCCCAAGTTGAAAAAAAAAAAACACATTTGTTGGTTGAGCTTTGTGTAGGAAACCATTGAATTATGTTTGTTTTTATAGTTAGCCTATCCCAGAACAAAAGTTTGTTATGTGAAAAAAGCTAGTTAATGCATGAAAATTATATATAATATATATCAATTTATCTATCTATCTATCTATGTATCTATCTATCTATCTATCTATACATGATTGTGTGTTTATATTTATGTACATCTGTATATACATATATTTTTAAGTTCCTTCATGGATTCTGTCAAGTCACTTTACAATTAATTTACTCATTTTGGTACAAACATTGCAGATGCTACAAATATATTTTTACATTATTTCTAAAATTTCAAAACATGCTTTTCATCTGTTTCTCGCTATCAATTTGGGCACAGATACACCATTTGCAATGAGATATTTCCTACATTTTAGAACAGAATGGCAATTTTCACATTTTATTTTCCATGGAAGAATAAAAGGCTTAATTCTCTATTTATTTCATTTTTTAATGAGTATTGGAAGCAGGGAATGAGCCTGGGGCCTCACAGGTATAAAAAGATGTTTTCATAATTCCAGAACCTAAAAATGGGCTGATCTGATTCATCTGCAGACTTTCAACCCATTCTTTCATCTTTTAAACTGCTTTGTCTACATGTAATTTACATAGCATACAATTTACCTATATAAAGTCCAAAATCCAATAGCGTTAGTATACTCATAAAATTATGCTACTCACCCACGGTTTAATTTTAGAACATTTGTCACTCCCAAAAGAAATTTCTTTTTTTGTGTGTGTTTGTTTCTTTAGAAAACCATTAATCTAATTTCAGCCTATAGATTCAACTATTCTCGACATTTTGTATAAATAGAATCATATAATATGAAGTATTTTCTGACTGTACCCTAAGCATAGCATTTATTTATTTTTTATCCTATGGCTCTGCCACATTTTATTCATCTCTTCATTTATTACTGAACATTTGAGTTGTCTCTACTTTTTGGCTATTATGAATTATGTCACTCTAGACATATTTTTGAGCTTACATGTCTTCATTTCTCTTAAATATATACCCAGAAGTGGAAGTGCTGGATCATATGGTAACTCTGAGCCTCACAGTTTGAGGAACTGGAAAGCTTTTCTAAAGTGGCTACATTGTTTTACATTCCTACCAGTGTTGTATGAGGATTCTAATTTCTCCATATTTTTGTCAATATTTGTTATTTACTGTCTTTTTTGTTCTAACCGCATTTCCATTTATTAAATGGGATGTAATTGTGGTTTTGTTTGCATTTCCCAGTGACTAATGATGTTAAACATCTCTTCCTGTGTTTATTGAACATTAGTATACTTTCTTTGGATTTTTTTCTGAAAGTCTAAACTAGCTTATGTAACATTTGCATTGTCTGTCTGTTACTAGTGGATGAAAGTTAACTCTGAAATAATTTGTTTTGTTGCCTTTTTCAGTGATAGATTTCATTTTTATCTTTAAAAATATAATTTCTTTTTTATTGTACATATTATGGATTATGGGGTGCATGTGATTTATCAATATACGTATATGATGATCAAGTCAGATTAATTAGCATTTCTGGCTCCTCAAATATACCCTTCCAATAGTCCTTAAAGTGATATAGCAATAAATGCTCTAAGTTTGGGTAATTTATATTTTTCTAGGCAATTATACTTTTCAAATCAATTTATAAAATTGTGTGTGTGATTCCATTTAACCTCCTTTCTGTCTGGAGTAGGTCTTCTTTCTAGTTGTGTATCTCTCTCTCCTCCCTGATCCTGGTTTGTGTTTATAATAAAGTTCCTCATTTACCTATTTATTGGTGTTTTTAAGAAAACACTTTTGAGATTTTATTGTCATTGCTACAATGTAATTTTATTAATTATAGACTTTGTCAATTCCCCTTTCATTTCGTTTGGTTTATTTTATTTCTTTTTTTTCTGATTTATTTAAATGTGTATTATGCTTCTTAATATTTCCTTATTATTTAATTCTGAAGTGGATACCTATGAATTTAATTTCTGGCTGTGTTTTCCTATGAATTTAGCTTTCAGTTAACTTTCATAGGTATTGGTATGTAAATGTTTACCTCTTCCCTGCTTTTTAGGTTTATTATTTATGAGTATGTTTCTTGACTTATAAGTGTTTGATTTTTACTTGCTTATGGTAATTATTTGTGGTTTTATTGCATTAAGATTAAGGAATGTGATTAATAACATCTCTTTCCTTAAATTTCCTTACATTTTTGGTCCACTATATGATTTTTTTTATACATTGCTGGTAGTTCTAAATTGGGATAGTGATTTGGAGAACAATATGTCAACATCCAATAATGTTTTAGACATACATATAATATGGTGAGCCTGCAGCTGTACCCCTGTGGCATCCAATCCTGTCAGATCTTGAAAGCTAAGCAGGGTTGGGCTTGGTTGGTACTTGGATAAGAGACCACCTGGAACACCAGGTGCTATAGGTTTGGGAGAAGGACCTGGCAACCCACTCTCAAAAAACAATCAGCCAGGAAAACCCTATGAATAGCAGAGAAGCACTATCAATAGTGTTTTGCCTATTGTACCTAGGGTCATTGTGAGTTGGACACCAACTTGATGGCACCTAACAACAACAACACACTATGATGCACTCATTCAACTTACACATTTATATGAAACTCATGTATATATACTTATAAAGAGTGTGTATATGTGTGTGTATTTATATATCTACCTACCTACCTACCTATATATATATATGAAGAAATGCTGTTAGGTACTGTCAAGTCAATGTCCTACTCATAGCGACCCTATGTACATCAGGTGAAACATTATTGTCAGTGCTTCTCTGCTATTCATAGGGTCTTCAGTGGCTGATTGGTGGGTTTTTTTTTTTTTTTTGAATGGGCTACCAGGTCCTTCTCCCAAGCCTGCATCTGGTGTTCTCAGGTGGTCACCCATCCAACTGCTAACCAGGCCCGACCCTGTTTAGCTTCTGAAATCTGACAGTATCAGATGCCACAGTGGTAAGGCGGCAGGCATACAAGAAGAAAAGTGTGTTTATATATATTACATATAATATATGGATGTGTATGCATATATATTTGTAAAATTATAATTTCAAAAAATATATCAACTTAGCTAAACTTCAGGTAAGTGTTGTTTATAATGGGATTGAGTAAGTAAACCATGGTTAATTTACCATATAATAACATTACCATGGTTAACTTACTAATAGTAGATTGTTATATAATAACTAAATGATTTAGTGTGTATATAAATAGGTAAACCTTACAAATATATTGTGCGTTGTAAACAGCCAAGTATAAAATGATATGCATAGTATGGAAATATTTATTTAATTTTTAAATGGTCATAACAAGACTACATATTATTTGTAGAAATATATTTTTGTATTAGACAAATATGCACAAAAAGGTTACATATCAAATTGTAGATATAGGTCATCTCTAGGGTGGGAGAGACAGGCAAAGGAATGTTGTGGTAGAGTGTTATCCAAAGTCTATTGTTTATTTCTTATAAGAGAATTGAAGCAAACATGGAAAATG
>VMDO01019051.1:0-40621 GCA_007922755.1 Pedetes capensis | reverse complement strand
CTGAGCCGTGTGTCAAGCTACACTGGTAACCAGCACTGAAGGGAGCAAAGTTGCTGTCCCTGTGGGTCTGGGTCTTAGTGAGAGGGACAGAGAATGAGGAAACACACACGTGCGGAGTGACCTGGGGTGGTCAGGGAAGGCTGCTGGGAGGAGGTGGCAGCATTTAAGCAAAGAGCTGAACTAGGAGGTGGAGGCTGCCTGGGTGCCTGGATCTGAGGACCTGGGAGGAGGGACTTCCAGGCAGAGGAAACAGTGAGTGCAAAGGTCCTGAGGCAGAAATGTACTGTGTAAGTGTAGGAATAAGAACCCAGAGGAGGCCACATGGCAGGAGCAAAGTGAGCAAGGGGCAAGGCTAGCGGTGACAAAGAGATGAGCTGGCCATGTCAAGGGGGTCTGATGAGGAGGTTGGGTTTTCTCTCAGAGCAATAGGGGGCCACCGAGGGTCCTGGGCAGGGGTGAAGGGGTGATCAGTTTACATTTTTCACAGACCCTCTGGCTGCTGTGAGGAGGGAAGACTGGGGGGTGAGGGAGTCCATTGAGCAGCCTGGCAGGAGGTGATGGTGTCTGGGGCTTGGCAGTGTGCTGAAGGGACGCAGGGCCATGGCCAGGTCTGGGAGGTGGCGTGGCTCCGTGCAGCCCTGCCACCAGCAATGCCTGCTCGTGGGGCGCTGTGAGCACTGGCTGAGCCAGCTCCTCCTGCTGTGCCCAGAGTCAGTGCTGGGGTGAAAGTGGCCACCTCGGTGCTAAGGAACAGGGAGGAGGGGGGCAGACACCGAGACGCGGCCTCTGGGAGGCGGTGGCTGCTGCTCCCAATGTAGCTCTTCCGGGACTCGAGTTTCCTGCCTCAACTCTCAGTAATGGCTCAGCAATATCCAAAAGATAAACCGACACAGGGCCCCGGGGATGGTGGCGCTGGGTCTGGGTTGAAGACACACTGTGGAGGCGCTGGGGGCCCCAAAGAAACAAAGACAGACAGGAACCATCCATAGGTATTGTCCTCTTGCTGCGCCCAAGAGGTGGCTACATCATCTACGCGGGCCTGGAGGCACCAAGAGTAGGGGCCTGGTGGTGGTCAGCAAGGCCACTCTGGGGGCAGAGCTGAGGTCAGGAGGGTCACAGCCCCAGCCCACATCCTGATCCGTGTCCCCAAGCTGTGCAACCAGTCATTGTGTTATTGAAACCCCCCATCCCCCTGGGAACAGCTGGTTATCCTTAAGGTCTCATTGCCCTCTCTGAGCCTCCTTCTCCCCATCTTAAAAATAAGGGCCCTGACAGCTTGTGCGTGCGTGTGTGTGTGTGTGTGTGTGTGTGTGTTGGGGGGGTCTTGACCCTGACTGCTGCCCACCCCCTCAAGGCTGTGCGCATCTTAAGTCCCTTCTGGTTCACCCCACTTCCCACCAGGCTCCCTGCACCCCCGGAACTTGCTGCTTCCGCAGAGGCAGGAAGTGGTTCATATCCAAGTGCAGCCGTCCAGGTCCTGGCCATCTCCTGGGAGTGGCGCCCGCCAGGCGGGCTGGTCTGGCTTCGAAAGACCCTTGAGCCAAGCTCAAGGTCACCCAGCCAAGCAGGGGCGCAGGGGCCTCAGGGCAGACGTGGAGACCCCCAGGGGCAGTGCCAGCCCTCCCTTCCCGCTCCGGGCCACCTCCCATCGCGCCCGTGCTGCCCCCTCCTGGCGTGCTCTGGGAGTGCAGTCCGCCCCAGCACTCGGGTGACCAGGAGCTGGCCGCGACATGCGTCAAACCCCAGGAGCGTGGTGGGAGCAGACACAGCTGGCGCAGCGGGGCTCCGTGATGAGCAGAGGAACGAAGGAAATTCAGTGACAGTGGACGCTTTCCGATGGGTGAAGAAGGCGCGTGTGTGTATGTGTGTGAGAGAGACAGAGACAGAGCTGGACCTCAAAGCATGAGTAGGAGTTTTTTGTTGTTGGTGGTGGTTTTTTGGTTTGTTTTGTTTCGTTTTGTTTTTTGATACTAGAGGTTGAACCTAGGGCCTCGCATATACATTGCAAGCGCTCTACCACTTAGCTGCACCCGAAGCCCCTCTTTAGGTTTTATTTATTTTTTATCTTGAGGTAGGGTCTAGGTTGCACAGGCTGCCTCTGGCCTCGAACTTGCGATCCTCCTGCCTCCTGAGTCGCTGCCACCACGCCTGACTTGGAGGGGTGTTTGTATTAATTAATTAATTAATTAATTAATTTTATGGTGCTGGAGATTGAACCTAGGGCCTTTCACGTGCTAGTTAAGTGCTCTGTCATTGAGCTGCACCCCAACCCGCATGCGTAGGAGTTTGGCGCCTCAGGAGAGAGGATACGCCAGGTGCAGGGAACAGCAGGTGCAGAAACCTAGAGGTTGGACCCGAGGCCGTGTTCGGATCGCATCAAGTCTGAGCAGGAGAGGAGGTGGACAGTGCTGGGGAGCCAGTAAAGGAGCCGGACTGATGTGCCCTGGGAAGGGATCTGAGGGTGGCACTCAGAGAATACTGGCACATGACCCCAGCCCTTCCTCCAAGTCATCCTGGCCTGATGCGTCCAGGGTAGGACCACCAGGAGCTTCCTGGGGCTCAGTGGCTGTGGTTGACACACAGCACCACCAGGTGGCAGTCTTGACCCTCCGTTTCTCCCAGGCTGGGCCAGGGCTTCTGTCTCCTGCCGCTGCTCTTGCCCCCTCACCCTTCACGGAGCCTGTCAGTGGTCCTTGGAGGACCTGGGCGGGGCTCACAGCAAACAAAAAAGGCTCAGACTGGGGGCCTGTGGCTTGTGAGCAAGAGACTCAGCTTTGACGCCTCTTTGCTGTATGATCCTGGGCCAGTTGGCCTCTGAGACTTGGCTTCCCCATTATAAAGTGGGGAAGAGATTAGTATGGTGACTGGCACATGTTGTTGTTGTTGTTAGATGCCGTCGAGTCGGTATCCGACTCATAGCGACCCTCATAGGGTTTTCAATGGCGACCCTCATAGGGTTTTCAATGGCTGACTGTTTCGGGATTGCCTCTGGAGGGGATTGCCAGGTCCTTCTCCCATTTTTGCGGCGCTGAGAATTGAACTCAGGACCTCAGAGACTGCAGCGCAGCGCTCTACCAACTGAGCTAAATCCCAGCCCATGTTGTTGTTAGGTGCCGTTGAATCAGTGTCCGACTCATAATGAGTACAACAGGTGAAACAGTATTGTCAGTGATTTTCTGCTATTCATAGTTGTTTTTTTTTTTTTTTTTTTTTTTTTTTTTTTTTTTTTTTTTTTTGCGGTACTGGGGGTTGAACCCAGAGCCTCACATGTTCTGCAAGTGCTGGACCACTGAGTTGCGCCTCCAGCCCGTTTTTTTTTTTTTTTTTCCTACTTTTTGAGACAGGGTCTCGCTAATTTACGCAGCCTGGATCTGGTCTCGAACTTGCGATTCTCCTGCCTCTGCCTCCCGAACCGCTGGGATTACAAGAGTACGCAACCGCGCCCAGTTATTCATAGGGTTTTTGATGGCGGATTGTTTTTGGGGAGTGAGTTGCCAGGTCCTTCTCCCAAGCCTACAGCACCTTGTGTTCCCAGTGGTCTCCCATCTAAGTCCTAACCAGGCCCAACCCTGCTTAGCTTCAGAGATCTGACTGGATCGGATGCCACAGTGCTACAGCTGCAGGCGACTGGCACATATCAGGTGCTTAATAAGTGCCTGTTATAGTCATTACAATTAACCCCCAAGGCCATCCGATGGGCTGGGAGGGGCCACCCCAAGGCTGCTCCCCGCCCCTCCCCATGGACACCCCAGTCTCTGGCGAGGTGGGAGCCCAGGTCTCCTCCTGGCTTGGCCCTGAGCCTGCCGTGTGGCTTCAGGCACGCTCTGGGCTCTCCTGGCTGTCCCATCCTCATCCATGACATTGAGACAGTGATCCCAGACTCTGAAGCTTGGTGGCCCGATGGCAGACTGAGCCATAGGCCCCCTCCCACACATTGGCTTGGCCCTCAAAAACGCTGACCCCACTACTCACGGCCCCTCCTGCACGCTTGAACCAAGCCCCATAAAGCTGTCACAGAGTGACAGCGCCACAGCCAGCTGCCCTTTATGAGTTTACAAAGGGCTGTCTGCCTCCGCCTCCGAGGCGCACATCTGAGCTGGCAGCCAGCAGGCCGGGGGCCAGGGGTGGCGTGCCGTGCCTGGGCTGCCTGACTGCTGCCTCATGCCCCTGGCCAGGCATCCAGGGACTCCTCATAAATGGCACTTTGTCCCCAAGCAAGGTGTTTTGCTTCCTTTCTGGCCAGAGGCACCCTAGAGCCAGTGCACCCACGTGGGTTTGCCCCAGGCACCGGCTGGGTGCCAGACCCTGTCCCAGGTGCTGGAGATTCAGCCAACACAAAATGAACCGAAGCTCCGTGTCCTGGGGTGCCTGTGCTCTGTTGGGGTTGCAAACAATGCACAGTAAACTATGGAGGCTCTGGGGGAAATGAGGCAGGGGAGGGCTGGGCTGCCATTTCAGGCAGGAAGCTCTGGCTGCATGCAGACAGGTGCATGTTCCCCAGGAGCCCAGTTTGCAGGTAAGGAAACAGAAGCTCAGAGAGGTGCAGCAACTTGCTCAAGGTCACACAGGAGCACATCAGGGCCTCACAGGGACTCATGCCCAGTGCTGCCTGACACGGTGGCCCAGCCACTGCTCCCTCTTCTCCCCCAACCCGGCCCAACCTGGTTGTGGTGGGTGCAGCCCACGGGGCAGTGTCTCCTGGACCCTGGGCTGGCAGGGGGTCCTGGAGTCACAGCTGGGGGGCTCCACAGGGAGCCACTGGCCTGAGAGGTTCCTGGGGACTTTGAGGTTCCGCCAACTTTGTGGGCCAACTTCAGCCAAGGGCAGTGCACGAGGGTGAGGTGCCAATGTGGGGCCCTGAGATGGAGAGGCTGGGCCCTCCTGGGACCTGCTCTGGTGCCTCACCGCCCAGCGGCACCAGCTCCCTGTCCCCAGCTGGGAAACAGGAAGGCTGGACCAGGGTGGAGAAGCAAGACCTGCCGCCTACCCAGTACCTGCTGCTGGCCAGCACAGGCCGAGGCTGGCGTGTTTCCCAGATTTGAGAATTTTCTTTTTGTTTCTCCTTTCTCTCCCCCCCCCCCCCCCGTCTTTCTCTCTCTCTCTCGTTTTTGCAGTACTGGGGGTTGAACCCAGGGCCTCACGCTTGCATGCTTTGCAAGTGCTGGACCACTGAGCTGCACCCCCAGCCCATTTCTTTACTTTTTGAGACAGGGTTCTCGCTAAGTTACGCAGACTGCCTCTGATCTCGAACTTGCGATCCTCCTGCCTCCGCCTCCCGAGCCGCTGGGATTCCAGGCTTGCGCCACCGCGTCCGGTTCTTTTTTTCTTTTCTTTTCTCTTTCTTTCTTTCTTTCTTTCTTTCTTTCTTTCTTTCTTTCCTTCCTTCCTTCCTTCCTTCTTTCTTTCTTTCTGTTTCTCTTCCTCTCTTTCTTTCTTCTCTTCTTTCTTTCCTTCCTTCATTCTTTCCCTCCCTTTCTTTCTCTTTTCATTTCCTTCCTCCCTCCTTTCCTTCCTTCCTTCTCTTTCTTCCCTCCCTCCCACCCTCGCCCTTTCTTTCTTCCTCCCTTCCTTCCTTTTTTCTTCTTTGTTTTGAGAGGGGATCTTGTTATATGGCCCGGGCTGGCCTCAGACTTTCAATCCTCCTGCCACCGCCTCCTGAGTACTGGGATTCCAGGCATGTGCTCCACCCCAGATGGAAGGATTTTTAAAATTCCCAGGTTGGAAAGTTCTGGAGTTCCTGGGTCCCTCTTCCCCTTTCCCTTCTCTCATCTCTTGTGCTCCACTCCTTGACCCACCTGTGTGATCAGAGAATGCTTTGTCCTGGACAACTGGCCGGTACCTAGAGGTGGCTTCAGACCTCGGATGCCCCAGGCCGTGGTCATCCGTGGTCAGAATCTGAGGCAGACACTCTTTGCCCTTTGTTTCCTGTGCAGAGCAGGGGGCCACCTGTACCCCAGGCTCCTCTAGCCGCAGAGCCCTTGGGTCCCTTTTTCCTGGCTTCTTGCCTGCCCAATCGTGGGTCACCATCGCTCCCTTGCTCTGAGCAACACTGCCCTGAGTGCCACAGCTCAAATCCAGGACAGCCCAACCACCCAGGCAGTGCACCAGGGAGCCATTGGGCTCAGGCTGCCTCTGGGAGGCAGTGGCAGGCCACTTGGGGCGGAGTCACTGTCCCTTCCCTGCCTTCCTCAGCATCCATGCACACAGACACAAGTGTCCTCATGGGCAGCTGAGTCACCTGGGAACAATGCTTGCTGATGGCACATAAGTGGCTTTGTCTCAAGGGTGGGGACTGTGGCTCCACCTGTCCAGAACCTCCCTTCTCCCCTAGGGCAGCAGCTCCCTTTTGAGGGGAGCTGCCCTGAGTGCTGGCCCATTTTAGTGAGTCTGAAGTGGCTCTCAGAGGAGGGGCCATTTGACCAGGGCCTTGAAGTATGAGTAGGAGTTTGGGAAGAATTCTTTCCAGCTGGAGGAAATCATGTGTGCAAAGACCTGAAGGTGGATTTAGAAGGGGAGAGAAAGGTTTTCCCTGGGATTTGGACCCCTGGACTCAGGAACGTGTGGCGGGGGACTCCTTGGCTACCTAGGACTCATCTTTATCTTAAATCTTTAATCTTAAATGTTTAATGAAGCAGCACGCCAGCCCTAGGGTGGACAGGTGGAGGAACTGAACCCCAGGCAGGGGTGGGACAGGGAGAGCAGCAGGTCTGAGCAGCTGGGGTGATGGACGCCACCCTGTTGTTCAGGAGGACTGAAGGCTTGGAGGAACTCAGGCTGCGGGAGAAGTCAGGTTTGTGAGTGTGCAGCACCCACATGGATGCAGGAGACTTTAGAACCTGGCAGGTGATCTGCTGGATTATTATTTTATTTTATTTTATTTTATTTTTTTGCGGTACTTGGGGTTGAACCCAGGGCCTCGCGCCTACATGCTTTGCAAGTGCTGGACCATTGAGTTGTGCCCCCAGCTCATTTTTTTTTTTTTTTTTTTTTTTTTTTTTTTTTTTTTTTTTTTTTTTTTTTTTTTTTTTTTTTTTTTTTTTTTTTTTTTTTTTTTTTTTTTTTTTTTTTTTTTTACTTTTTGAGGCAGGGTCTCCCTAAGTTATGCAGACTGCCTCTGGTCTCAAACTTGCGATCCTCCCGCCTCTGCCTCCTGAGCCGCTGGGATTATAGACGTGCGCCACCATGCTGGCTGCTGGTTTATTTTTAACCTTTCTTCTGGAAGTTGGATCTTGTTTACCCCTAATGTGAACATAAGGTGTAGGCTGTGGCTCAGGGGCCACCTCCCTTACCATGGCCATCCTGTATCCCTCGGCTGGCCCAGCCTACAGCTCCCCAGGCCCTCAGCCCTCAACTGGCGTCCTCCTGGCTGGGTGCTGGGATGGCCTGTGCCCTCCCTGCAGCCCCAGCTTGGCCTCCTCCACCCGGTCTTCGACAAGGGCAGCCACACTCCTGGGTTTGCAGGCAGGCACACCAAGGCCCCAGCCCACACTCCTGGATTTTCAGGCAGGCACTCCAAGGCCCCAGCCCACACTCCTGGGTTTGCAGGCAGGCACTCCAAGACCCCGGCTGGGGCTGGCTGGCTGGGCAGGGCAGTGAGGGCTTGGCTGAGGTTGCAGGATGCAGGGCGACTTCCTGGGAGCATGGCCTAGGAGAGCAGGATAGAGCGGAGCTGCGCCCCAAATAATTGATCTCGTGGGAATAATGGCTGCCACCGTGTTCCCTGGTAGTCAGTCGGGTGCACGTTAGGACCCGTCTGAGCTCTGGACCGCCCCAGCCCTGGGCTTTCTTGCTGAGCAGCTCTTGGCGGTGTGGCTGTACTCAGGCCTCAGTTTCCACACGGCACAAAGGGCCTGGTTTGCTTCTCCCAGGCTGTGAGGTGGCCCTGCCACCCCTGCTGCAGGGAAGGGAAGGGCGGAAGTTGCGTCTGCCCACTGTCCCCACGCCGACACCACCTGCGGTCCCAGCTCTGCATGGCCGTCCTGGCGTGGGATGTGCTGAGCGCGGGAGGCTCCGGCAGGTGTCTTTGCGTGGTCCCTGCCAGGATGGCTCTGCTAGCTGGCCATTTTGGGCAAACTGGCCAGGCTGTCCCGTTGGCTGGACGGGGAGGGACTTCGTGCAGTTTGGTGGTGGGAGACTGGAAGGCTGGGAGAGGAGGAGGAGGAAGGGGCCCACTGGCTGCATCACAGAACACATGACAGCCATGAGGCTGGACGTGTCATTAGAGCCAGATCTCCAATCTGAGGTGTCAATTTTGTTGCAAGGTGGAGGACCAGACATGAAGTATCCAAAGTGCCTGAGCCCCTCACAACAGCAGACGTGGGTCTCAGTCAGGATGGTCTGAAGACTCACTTCCCACAGAATTGCAGGGACCAGGAAGGGACATGGGAGGAGAATGTCAAAGCTTAGGTGGACACTGAAGAAATGGGAAAGAGACGCGCTCAGAGGCTGACATTTAATGTTGCCAAAAAGCTGTAGTCAGCCTTTGCTGCTTCTTATCCGATAAATATGGGAGAAGGATGTGGCAACCCACTCCCAAGGCAATCCCCAAAAAACAATCTGCCATTGAAAACCCTACGAGGGTCGCTATGAGTCAGACACGACTCAACGGCACCTAACAACAACAACAACAATCTGATAAATAGGTGTTATTGTTATGAGGATACAAGCTCAGAGAAGTTAAATGACTTGCCTAAGGTCACACAACAAGTAACTGGCCTGGTTCAGAGCTGACACCCTGAGCCCCATTTTCCACTGCTGAGAGTTGGGGGGGGGGACTCCCTAGGTCTTAGAGGGAGCCAGGTTAGTGGGGTCTCCCTCACTTCCCTTCCCCCTGAGAAAGGCCTGGTTCCAGGCAGCCTGCCGAGGTCTGAGGCAGCCATGGGTCCTCTCTCCCAGCTACGGGGACCAGGTGCAGCACTTCAAGGTGCTGCGTGAGGCCTCGGGGAAGTATTTCCTGTGGGAGGAGAAGTTCAACTCCCTGAACGAGCTGGTCGACTTCTACCGCACCACCACCATCGCCAAGAGGCGCCAGATCTTCCTGCGGGACGAGGAGCCTCCGATCAAGGTAGGACACAGGCGGGGATGGCGCGCGCCGGTGCATCTCGGGCCTCCACAAGCTGTGCGCGCGCGGGCCTGGTGGCCCCGGGGCCCCAGCAGCACAGGAGGACTCAGGGCCACGTTCCAAACATAAATCCTGGGGGCGCCCTGCAGACAGAGAAAGGGGAAGAGAAGAGGAAGGGACAGAAAAGGAACTCCGTGGGGCGAACCGTGTCTGGCTTGGTCTCAGCTCCTAGAATGGTGTGCGGCACACAGTAGGTGCTTAATAAATGCTTGTGGAATGAATGGACGAATGAGTGGGTGACCTCCAGCCTAGCCTACTGACACACACTGAGCGGCTCGCTGCCCGTGGAGAGCCTCATTGTACCCATTATACGGAGGAGGATATTGAGGCTCAGAGAGTGAAGTGACTCATAGGAGGCCACAGGCTTAGAAGCCTCATTTCTGGCCTGTGCTGCTCGAGGAGGTGGTGGCTGGGACGGGATTTGGCACAGTGTTGAGCACTCAAGTCCGAGGCCTGGCTAGGCAGAGCGTGTGTGTGTGTGTGTGTGTGTGTGTGTGTGTGTGTGTGTGTGTGTGTGTGTGTGTGTTCAGGGGGCGGTCCATCCTCCCCTCTTCCTCACAATGACAGCAATTTGCCAGGTGCCAGCCCTTTCATCCAGGCGCCCCGGGGACCAGCTGTCACTCTCATTAGGGTGACGACATCAGCTAACAGGGTGATTAGCCCTGACATGCTGTTTTCCCTGGACAAGGGGGTGTTGGCAAAGCCTGGGGCAGAAAGTCAAGACCTTGGGACATTTGAACTTGGGCTGTGCGGTGGGTGGGGGGGCCGAGAACGTGGCTAATGCCTGCGGAGGGGGCTGGCCAAGCGAGCCCAGGAAGTCCAGCCCTGCTGTGTTCCCAAGCCCCTCGAATACCTTGCCCTGGGACCTAAAGGCCAGTATGGCCCTCGGTTGGGCCTCAGTTTCCCCTCTGCTCAGTAGGATGAGCCATGGGGTTTGATCTGCCAAGAGCGTCAAACAGTGCCTCTGGAATGTCCTCCATGGCTTGACCCTGAGGACTGAGGTCCACTGGGACCTCCCAGTTCTGGGGCTCTGCCCCCCCAGAGCACCTTCCCTCCAGCTCATCACCAGGCCAGCTCTGCCTAGGGAGCCAAGATGGAGCCAAAGGCTGATCGAGGTGCCCCTGCACCCAGCACTTTGCTCTGGCCTGGGCCCTGGGGCCACCTGTTCAGCGGGGTGACTGCAGAGCTGGCACAAGTCCCCTGGGACCCATGACGCCCCCTCCTTCCTGGGCAGAGACCCGCTAATTACAGTGCCGCTGCCGATCCTATCGAGGTCTCAGCTGAGAATCTGCAGGCTCAGGGCTGAGAGGCTGGGAGCGCCGGGTGCTGGGTCCCGGTTGTGGCGCCAATCAGACGCACTGCAGAGTCCGGTCCAGCTGCGTGTGAGGGGGAGGAAACGAGTCCCCAAAAAGGGCAGGGACGTAGCTGAGGTCACATTTGGGGTATAGCGAGGCCTAGAACCCAGGCCTGAGAGGTGGAAGCAGGTGGAAGTGACAATGGTCTTCCCCAAAGTCTGACCAGGAGCAAGGGCCGTGAACCCCGCTAGTACCCCTAGGTGCACTTTCCAGTTTGTAAGGCCCATTCCTCCGGGCCACGCCTGGAGTCAGTCGTAGCGTCTGTCCCAGGGCCAGAGAATGAGACCCCAAGAGAGGCAGAGACACAACCTAGGAAGTCCCACCTAAGGACCAGGATTTAAGTCCCCTTGCCACCAGCCCTGTGGTTCCAGCGAGGTTGCCAGGAAAGGCAGGTTGCGGCAGACGTGCGGCACAGACCCAGCGTGTGGCTAGCGGAAGGCCAGTGGGATGAGACCGTCACTGAGCTGGACTTGGTCAATCCCAGTGCTGCCCCAAGGCCCCTCCCCTCCTGCAGAGCCCCGGTCACTTCTCCTGTGGGACCTCCTGGGGCAGCCTCGGTGGGGACAGCCTGGGCTCAGGGCTTCCGAAGGCGCCCACTGACCACTTCCTCCCCGCGCAGTCCCCCCGGACCTGCTTCGCCCAGGCCCAGTTCGATTTCTCGGCGCAGGACCCTTCCCAGCTCAGCTTCCGGCGCGGCGACATCATCGAGGTCCTGGAGCGCCCTGACCTCCACTGGTGGTGGGGCCGGGCCGGCGGGCGTGAGGGCTTCTTCCCGCGGAGCTACGTGCAGCCGGTGCACCTGTGAGCGGCCAGCACGCCCAGGGCCCTGGACAGCCCCGAGGTCCAGAGAGGGGACCGGACACCCGACCCCCGGCCACGCAGGGCTCAGCCCCAAGCCTCGGACTGAACGTGGGCTGGGAACTGCCTCGGCGCTTCACACAGACGGCTACAGGGCGCCAGCACCCCAGGATGACCTTGGTGTTTAGTGACCACAAGGTGGGGGACCTCCCGGGCTTCCTGCTGGCTGCTTTTCATTGGCTGCCACCTGCGTGGCGTCATAGGGCGGGGTCTTTGGAGGCCCCGCCCACATCACACTGCCAGTGACCAGGTCCTACCCGGAGTTGGGGACTCCCAGCATTCCATCGACCCGGGGTTCAACTCAGAGAGCCCTGGGCATGGTGAGTGGGTTCACCTGGGGCCAGCCTGTCCCTCCCGCTAAAGGCCCCTCAAGTTGTGCTGGGAGACAGCTCAGCTCCCAGGGACCCGGACTTACAGACAGGTGGATACCAGATTCTCTGCATGACCATGACTTTGGGCTCCACCTGGGGCATCCGGCCCCTGGCCCCCACAGACGCTCTGGGGTGGGGCTGGAGGCTCTGAACCAGGACAGAAGGGGCCCATGGGTTGGGAGGGCCCAGCTAGGTGGGAGACCAAGGCTGCGCTGGCTCTGGCTTGTTCAGGTTGTGCCCAGACCAGGGCCTAGGGACGTAGGGGAGGCAGGGCAACCTGGAGACCAGATAGGAAGTTGGGCCCAAAGCTGGGTTTTGGAGACCCAACGGGACCAGAGAGGGCAGGGTACCTAGGTAGGGGCCTAGCCTGAGTGAGGTCCAGCCATCCCGATAGGATGTGCAACCAGTGAGGGACCCAGAGCCTGGGCACCTTTGGGAGCAGGAAAACTGAAGTGGACTTGACAAGGCCTTGAATGCCAGGCCGAAGGTAGAGGGGCCATGGGAGAGGTGGCTCCCCCTGAGGGCTGGGAGCAGGCCGGAGGGACAGAGGAGCCCAGGAGACAGCTGCGGTCCCTTGAGGGGAACCCCATGTTGTAGGGCTCCCCCTTGGTCCAGGGCTGGCCCCACACCTTTCAAGCCCTGAGCTCTGGCCAATTCCACTCCTCCTGACCTGGGCCTGCCTGTGTATTCAAAATAAAAATCGTGAAACCAATACATGGACGTCCACAAGAAGGCTCATTTTCTTCCCAGTTATGACCATTCTGGGGCTGTTTTGGAGATATTATGTTTTCTCTATTTCCCCCTAGGTTTTGGGGGCTTCTGCCGGTCTCTGGGTGCTGCCCCGCTGTGTAGCTGGGAGGGAGTCTGTCCTGCTGGGTCTCAGTGTCCGCTGCAGGGAGAGGATAGCTCCGGGGACCTGGGCTCCCCGCTTCCGGCCAGGGCGGCTTCAGGCGAAGTAGGCGTAGAAGAAGACGTTCACGCACAGGAGGAGGGTGGCATTGAAGCCACACACGCGGGCCCAGAAAGTGCGTTTCTGGGGCGTCTGGCCATCGCCTGCAGGGGTGGAGGAAGGGCGCCTGAAGGACACAAGGCCACACGTGGCGCTCGTGGCCCCAACCCCAGCTAGGCGTGGGCAGCGTGTAAGAGAGCCCAGGGTCACCCACTTACCGGCTTTGGCTCCCAGGGATAGGTCCCGAGCCAGGGTCCACCAGGTGAGGTTCTCAATCTGCAAGGCATGAGTGGGGATGGGGGTGTGGCTGGGCAGCGGTGCGCCCAGAGCGGGTCAGGGGGCAGCGATAGAAGGGTGGAAGCCATGCTCAAAACAGACAAAGGTTGGGCCAGCCAGAGTTGGCAGACATGCGGCACGGACACAGCGTGCGGCTAGTGGAAGGCCAGTGGGGTGGGACCGTCACTGATCTGGACTTGGTCAGTCCCAGTGTTGCCCCAAGGCCCCTCCCCTCCTGCAGAGCCTCGGTCACTTCTCCTGTGGGACCTCCTGGGGCAGCCTCGGTGGGGACAGCGGGGGGCTCAGGGCTTCCAAAGGCACCCACTGACCACCTCTTCCCCCCGCAGTCCACCCTGGACCTGCTTGGCTAGAAGCAAGGGCTAGAAAACTCTGGAGTCCGAGAGGGTCTTGGATCAGAAGGTGACCAGAGTTGGAAGTTGTGAGGGGTCAGGTCAGGGATGACAGGCAGGACTCGGGGGTGAGGGCAGGCTCACCTGACCCTGCTGGGGGGGTGGGGTCAGTAGGCTCCCGAAGGCCACCACCGCCCCCGTGAGCGCGAAGAGGGCGACAGCGAAGTGCAGGTAGTGGATGCTGCGGAGAAGGGCCGGCCGCACATCCGGGTCACCGCACGGCGGGACCGGGTACAGGAACTCCAGAAGCAGGCGCAGGGCGCCCACCGCCAAGCCTGCCATCAGGCCCCAGAAGGCCCCCTGGGGAGGAGGGAGCCAGCACTTGGCTGCAGGAGGAAGGCCAGGCCCCCACCTTCTGCCCTGGGCCGGGCGGAAGGTCTGGAAGGACTGCAGACCGGGAGCCCCCCCCCCCAGCCCCAGCCATGCCGCGTCCCCCACACCTGCTCATTGGCGCGCTGCCAGAAGATGCCCAGGGTGAAGACCGCCGTCACGGGGGGCGCCAGCGAGCTGGTCACTGACTGCATGTAGATAAAGAGCTGCCCACTGTTGGAGCCTTGCAGGACGGGGATCCAGGCCACGCTCACGCCGATGAGCACCACGATGACCAGCCTGCAGGAGGCAGCGGCCGTGGCCGCCCCAGACGCCCTTCCTCAGCCCTTCCTCCTCCTCCTCCTGGTCACCGAGATGTCCTGCTCCACTCCATATCTCCCCATGGCTCCCCAGCGTCTGCAGGTCTAGCACCCCCGCCACACACCAGGGGTCCCCCCAAGACCCCTGGGGTCTCCCCTGGCTTGGGTCTTTCCTTGGTTGTTGCCGGTCTCTCCTGCTGCCTGGGGCTCCAGGAGGTTCAGGGCCTCCTCCCTTCAGCTCACAGCCCACAGTGGGCGCTCACTAACTATGTGGGGACTTCGTGAGTGACCCGCTGCCCCCCCATCCGTGTCACAAACACTGCCCCTTCTGACTTCCCCAGACCTTGGTGGGAGCCAGCCCTCTGCATGGACGGCCTCCGTGTCAGCAGCCCTTTGCCCTTGACCCTGTCCACACAGGGCAAGTTCCGTCCAGGGGGTGCCAACCATGCAGCCAGGTGGCCTGGGCTCCCCTCACAGCCTGGACTCCTCAGCTTTGGAGCCTGAGCCCTTCTGTCCAGCCACGGAGCCCCGTCCCCTCCTCGCCCTGCCTCTCTCCCTCCATCCCTGGGGTGCATCACCCCTCCCACACACCGGGGTGCAGGGTATTGCTCCGGGAGCCTGACTCAGTGCTGAGCGGCCCTGGCGCCTGTCCGGCTCCCCGGCCAGCAAAGAAAACAGATCAGCCTGTCACCAGCATGCAGGGCTAAGCAGAGGGCACCCAGGGGAAGCATGGGTGTGGAGGGGCTTCTGTGAGGAGCCTTGCAGGGCTGTGCTGAAGGGCCAGGGTCTGCTCCTCCATGGCCAAGCGCCCCAACTATGTCCTAAGCCACTGGAAGGCGGACAAATCCAGAGGCTCCACCTTCCCCGTGGCACATGGGTCCATCCCTGGCTGCGGCCCGCCTGCCTCCCTTTCTTCCCTTCCCAGCCTGAGGGAGAGGGTGGAGGCAGGTACCACCTTGATTAAGGCTAATTAACCCCTAGCCTGGCAGGGCCGCAAGTGCTGCCTCTTCAAAGGCCCTGGCGGCCTCCACCGACACCGCCCACCCCGCCCCCCAACCCCAGACTCAGCATCTCCAAGGCAGGCAGGCGGACGCAGGGGCCCTGCCTGCTGCTGGGCCGGCCACAGCCCTGACTTTTTCCTGTCCTCCAGGGCTGCCTCTTGGACTGGGCCACCACTAGGTGGCCAGCGGGACCCCCAAGCTAAAGGCCACTCCTCCAGCCTGGAACGTCCCGCTCCACCTTCTCCACTGCAAACCTCCCCCGCCTCCAAGGAGCCTTCAGGGCCTTCGGACTGAGCGGCCCCCATCCCACGGTGGGACGGCTGCTGCGGTCCCTGGGGAGCCAAGGTGTCTCTCTTTGAGTCCTCCGTGCTGCCCAGTTGGGGACAGGGTCCCAGGGAGGAGACAGAGGGGGACAACCAGGGCAGGAAGTGAAGGAATCAAAGTTCTGAGACGTGGGGCCTTGGGGCTAGCAAAGATCAGATCTCCAAGCTGAGGTCACCTCTGCACCCCTAGCCTGTGACAGTTCCTCTGGCTTCTCGATGAGACCGTCTAGGCCACCTGCACGCCTCTGCCCCTGCTGGGGGCTCTGCCCTTAGGCCTCGGGGCTGACCACCAGCCTGGCTGGGTGTGGGGAGGAGGTGGGAAGGAAGGTCAAGATTAAGGGAACAGTGCGGGTGGGTGAACTGATGGGAGGAGATAGGTCGGGACTCTGGCCTGGGAAGAGGCCTGCCTTTGCGGAGGCTGGGGGACAGCAGGCAGGGAACGTGAGGGCCAGGGGCCGGGCCCCAGGGGCAGTGGCACCCGCGTCTAGTCCCCAAGGTGCTGGAGCTCAGAGGGGCTCAGAGCAGTGAGGGCGCCTGGTCTAAGGGCTTGGCCTTAGAGGTGTCATTTACTGCCTGACTGGGTTGTCTGGCCTTGGTATAGCATCTGACTCGCTGTGTGTCCCAGGCATCCTATGCCTGGGCAGGCAGGGCCCGGGTGGACGTGGCAGTGTCCTGCCCCGGGAGCTGAGAGGCTCCGTGCCCGGGATGAGCTCACCCACCCGTTGCCGCCTGGCATGTCCTGACAGGGCCCTGCCCACAGAAGCCAGCTGTTTTGCATCTCTGGGACAACTACCTGGCGCTCTTGGGGAGCCCCCGCCCCGAGGATGAGCACCATGAGCTCCTGGCTGGAGGCTGCATTTGGCCAATCTGGCCCCTGAAGGTTGGGCCCCTGAGACAGCACAGGGAAGCCCTGTGTCTCAGAGAGAGGCCGAGGGTGAACTCTCAGCAGCACTAAGCTTCAGGATCCGTGGCCTGGGACTTCCAGGCGCCCAGCTGGGCAAGGGGACTGGGGTGTGGGTCAGTGGGAGGACCCTTCAGGACAGGAGAGACCATTTGGGCCTGTAATGGCCACATATGTCCTGGGAGCACAGAGAGGAAGCGCTCATTCCTTGCATGGAGGCATCCGAGAGGGCTGCATGGAGAAGGGGACCTTTGGGCAGAGTCTGGGAAGACTGAGCTGAGTTATTGAGCTGAATGAGCTGGGGACAAACAGGGACAGGAGGAAATGGCCCGCACTTGGCAGGGCCAGGGCATGGAGGCCAGCGGGACTCCTGTGCCCTGGGTGTGGCCAGTCTGTGTGCTGGCCCAGGGGTCCCTTTGGGGCAGCTGGGGACCCTCAGGAGGTTGAGGGGCTCAGAATCTGGGGAGACAGAAAGACCTCTGGTGTGGCTGGAGGCAGGGCTGTCCCCAGCAGAAGGAATCAGCTAAGGGTGAGAGGTATGTCCCAGATGAAAGCGATGACCACCTAGGCCTCGGGGCTAGGAGAGCTGGCCGGGAGAGCAATGAGGAAGGGGGATGGATAGGACACAATGGCCTCTTCTCTCCCCTCCTTCCTGCCATTGTCCTTCCTCTAAGCAGCAAACTCCTATGCATCCTTCAAAGCCCACACCTGGTGGGGCCTCCGTGGGCTGGTCATGTGGCCACAGAAGCCCATGACTCAGGCACTGCCTGGTTCCACGGCACCCACCCACCCTACCGTCCCACCAGCAGCAGCTCCTGCTCGCCAGCGCAGGGCCGCAGCCGTCTCCAGATGTCCATGGTGAAGAGCGTGCTGCTGCTGTTAAAGATGGAGGTCAGAGACGACATGAGCGCGGCCATCATCACTGCGATCATCAGCCCTCGAAGACCTGGGGTGGGGGTGGGGAGACGCTGTGACCCTGCCCGGCCCCAGGGCCTGACACTCCCACCACGGTCAGCACTATGTGACTGGGGGAGAGAGGGGCTGAGGATGTTCGCGGTGGGCGAGACCCAGAAATGAGCCACCGAGGCTGCCAAGGAACAAGGGCGAGGACTTGTGAGCTCTCTGCCTGCGCCTGTGCCCGCTGGCGCCTGGGCTTGGCTGTCGTGACCTATCTGATTGGTGTTGTCTCCAGCCCTCTTGTTGCTACAGAGCCTGGCAGCTGACGAGGCGCTTTCACACCATGACTTCACAGGAGGGAAGGGGTGGTAACTCGATTGACAGACTGGACCGGAGGCCCAGAGAAGGTAAGAGAGCGGCTCAGGGATGCCCAGCAGGCCATAGGCGGAGACTTGGTGTGGGGTGGGGGCGTGAGGAAGGCTTAGGGTGGGATCCTCCGTGGGGAGGTCACACCCTGGGCTCAGTGCACACCTCATCCCCACAGGCAACGACCTGGTCTGGGGAATTTCCCGCACTTCCTGTGTGTGGCAGGCCCTGGCAGGCCTGGAGGATCCCCTCTTTCCTTGGCTCTGTGGAAGAGGGGGATGAAATCCACCCTAGCTATTTCCTGACAATGGCTGAAGGGTACCTAGCAAGAGTGGGGAGGCCTCTGGGAATTATGGGTTCAAGAGACCCTGAGGGTAGCGGGGCTCAACTGCCAGCTCAGTGCTGTGTGGCTTTGGGCTGGCCACTTCCCATCTCTGGGCCTTTCTCTAAGTCCGCCTCCAAGTGTTTAAGCAGCTTGTCCACTGCAGCTGGCTCCCAGCCCCTCTGTCCTCCACCCTTTGCCCTAGGATAGGCCTCATGTGGGCCCCCCTTTCCTGAGGGCTTGGCCTTAGAGGTGTCATTTACTGCCTGGCTGGGTTGTCTGGCCTTGGTATAGCATCTGACTCGCTGTGTGTCCCAGGCACCCTGTGGCCCTCTCTGTTCACTTCTCAGGCTGACTGGGATTGGGGTCCAAAGGAAAGTGAATTAAAATATGGTTTTCCTCCCAAACATTTCTCTACCCTCTTTGTCTTGCTTAGGAAGGTGGGTTTACTTGGGGCTTACTTGGTTTGCACCCATTTCTCAGACTGGGAGCTCAAGGCCTGGAGAGGGCTGGTGGCTCAACAGGTGGATGTCAGTGCTGGGGCTTGGTGGGTCCTCTGCTCAGGACGGAAGGGGAAGGCACAGCCTGAGATGAGAACCCAGTGTGGCCAGGTGCTGTGCCAGGCAGCTTCTCTGTGTCATTAAGCTGAATTCTGGCCAGCAGCAACCCTGAGGGGTGGGTAGAGTCATTACCTCCAATTTTACTAATTGAGGGCACCGAGGCTCCTAGTGGGGAAATGAGATGCCCCAAATATTTTGGCCAGCACGAGGCAGAAGCTGCCAAACTCTGTTCCCAGGTCTGTGCAGCCAGCCCTGGGCAGGGCTCGGGAAGAGGGAGATGGGGAGGGATGGGGGGCAGCAGGGACTGAGGACCAGATAGCTTCCTGGGGAAGGGGCCAGGGACAGGCCGGAAGAAGAGAGGCTGAGGCTGCAAAGGGCCCAGGAAGCCATCTCTGCCTTTGGTTTGGCGGGGGGGCTCTCCCCACCGCTTGCTACGTTGCTGCTGACTGCGAACCCCCTGTGATGGAACTCTCAGTCCCGTATTGGACTAGCGTGGCTGCTGAGAACCGCTAGGGCCAAAGCCTGTCCCGTGCTTCTACCCATTGGCAGAGGGAGGGGCTCCCGCCTGCAGACTTGGGGAGGGTTGGGGATCTGGAGCTCCCGTGCCTGGAAGAGTAAGCAGTGGACTTGGGTTTGTGTCTCAGTCACTGTAACTTGGGACAAGGATTTTCTCCATCCTTCCTCTAAGTGTCAAACTCCTATGCATCCTTCAAAGCCCAAACCTGGTGGGGCCTCAGTGGGCTGGTCATGTGGCTACAGAAGCCTGTTTCCCTCTGTGTACAACAGAGCCCAGGGGCCTCACATTAAGAGAGAAGGCGTTAGTGAAAGGGCCTGTCACCAGGGGCATGGAGGGTAAGACCATGGGTGGCCTTTCTCAAGATGGGGCATGGCCTGGTCCAATCTGGTATTGGCTTGGACTGGCTTCAAATCTTAGCATGGCCGCTGATTGCCAAGTGACCTTGGTGATGTCTCTTCACCTCCCTGGGCCTCAGTTTCTCCATTTTTAGAATGGGGGTGCTACCAGCAATGCCAAAGGGCTTGGGATGAGGACACCCAGACGGTCCTGGCTCTGGCACCAGTGTTCCTGTGCGTGGTCACATCTCCCTTCCCAATGGGTACCAAACGGCAGCACCCTGGACCAAGAGGGCCCCTCGCCCTCTTTGGGCCTGAGGCTGCCCCACCCGCGCGTCCGCCCAGCCTCACCCGTGGGCATCAGCTCCAGGACCAGCTTGGGGTAGGCGATGTTGGAGCAGCCGATCTCGGCCCCGCAGGCCCGCAGGCACTCGGCCGGCACCACGCAGCCCACGTCATCTGCCGGAGAGGGACGCCGCTGTCTGCCCACACCTGCCCCGAACTGCTCCGCCTCCCTCTGCCTCCCTCTTGCTCCACGCTGGGCCTCAGTTTCCCAGTGAGACGCCTGGGGAGAGGTGGGCCTTGGGAACCCCCTGGCTCCTGAGCCCCTGGGTCTTCTCTCTGCTCCTGTCCTCCATCCCAGGCTCCAGGCCGGGGGGTGGCCGGCAGCGTGGCTTCCCGTGAGCGCGGTCAGCCTGCAGAGCCCGTCCAGCAGCTGGCCATCTCCCCCCACCACCACCACCCGCGCAGAATCTGCCCCGGCTCCTCCCTGTGCCCCGACAGCTGGTTCTCCCACCTGGCCCGCTTCTCAGTCCCCTCTTTCCCCCCAACCCCCAACAGAGCCCGGGGAAGCCCTGGACCCATCCTTTCCAGGGCATTCAAGGCCCTTGAGAAGCTGCCCCGGGCACCCGGCACCCTGACCTGTTTGTACTTTCTTGTCACACCCAGCACTTCGACGCCTCCTCAGCTTCGCAGACACTGTCCCTCCCCCCAGTGTGCCACTGCCCTTGTCCCACCCACCACCACCCTTATTTACCTCCTACTCAAGGCCCATGCAGAGGGCTCCTCCTCCGAGGCTGCCTCCTGTGTCACCCCCCAGCCCCTAGGCAGTGGCAGCTTCCTCCCCAGGGCTCCCGAGGCCCAGGATTGAATCACAGTCGCCTGTTTACCGCTCTATCTTCCCACCAGACCTGGAGCTCCCCTAGGGCAGACACTGGGTTTGAATCATCTCTGAGCTGCAGGTATCGGCCAGCCCAGGGCTGGGCTCAGAGGAGACAGGCTGTGAACATTTGCTGAATGAATGAATGAGTAAGTGAGTGAATGGTGGGGAGGAGGGAGGGAAAGGAAGAAAGAGAGAAAGGACCCCAGAAAGCACTATGAAGGAGTTCAGGCACAGCTCGATCCAGCTGCCTATCCTACCACAGCTACCCTTGTAGGTTTTGCAGGACCAGAAAGGACACAATTGCTGGAGACACACGGACAGACCCAAAACAAAACCTGGGGCCCCATGGAAATACGCTGAGGCTCTGGGCTCCCTTGGATGGCCTGGCTGGCTCTGGCACTCGGAGAGCCCAGCCCTGTGAGAGCGCCCAGCGAAGCACCGCGGTGGCGTAATGGCTCAGAAAGCCCGAGTCAGGAGATTCCTCCCAAGTTTATTCAGCCCATTCCAGGCTCCTGGCATGGGGCACCCGCTCTGGGCACTGTGGGCAGGACCGAGTGTTTGTGCTGAACAGCATGAAAGAAGAACCTCACCTTGATGACCGTGGCGGCCGTGGCAGGGTGCATTGGAACACAGTCCCCAGGGTGCCAGGCACCCTGCACTTTCCTGTGCTGCCTTCTGAGGGCCAGCGGCTCCCTGTGGACTTCCCCGGCCTGCCAGGGCCCACACCAGAGCCTGGGAGCCGCCCCTCTCCTCGCTCTCACAGCCAATGCCCAGTCCAGCTTGGTTACCTGCACCTGCCGCCTCCTTACTGAGCCTCCTAACGTACCCCTCCCCATCCCCCCGTATGTCCACCATCCTCCCTGCTCACACCCCTGGGCGGCGCCCATGCTCAGCAAGGGGGGGGGGGGCACGAGGCTCTGACTGTGCTCTTTGCCAGCCTCATGCCCACCAATCTGACCAGCGGGCGGGCACCCCAGGCGCAATCTGACACCTCTGGGCCTCCACGTTGGCTGCTCCTTTTCCTTGGAACACTCTTCCCTCCTTTCTAAGCCCAAGGAATTCAATTCATTCCTCTCAACTCATGGCTATCTGGGATTCCCAGAGTTGAGGGCAGCATCCTCCATGGCACCAATAACTGTATAACTTCTGTCAACCCTGTCTCCCCATCCCACTGTGACTCTGGGGCCCCAGAGAAGCCTGCGTCCCAACACTGCCCACCATAAGGCAACACATGGCAAATTCTGCCAGTGTTTGTTGACTGAATGAATGATCTCCCAAGGAGGCCATTGGAAGCACCACATTGAGGGGTAATCAGGGTATACCCCACCCCTCAACTAGGCTTGTCTTATGCCTCGGAGCCAGTCCCAATGCTGCCGGGGCAGCAGAGAGCAGGAGAAAGGAACACGGACCCTGCTTTGAGTTCAGCTTTCCCAATCCCTTGCTGTGTGATCCTGGTGCTTATTTAAGGTCTCTGAAGCTGTTTTTCCCCTGTAAAAACTCTGCAGGGACTATTTAGAAGCCAAACACTTAACCTCAGCCTAAACAGCACACCTTCTACAAAAACTAAGCCTGTAGCCATAGCCCTGTGGCATCCGATCCCGTCAGATCTCGGAAGCTAAGCAGGGTCGGGCCTGGTTAGTACTTGGATGGGAGACCGCCAGGGAACACCAGATACTATAGGCTTGGGGGAAGGACCTGGCAACCCCCTCCCAAAAAATCAATCTGTCATTGAAAACCCTATGAACAGCAGAGAAGCACTGACAATAGTGTTTCACCTGTTGTACAGAGGGTCGCTATGAGTCAGATACCGACTCGATGGCACTTAACAACAAAAAGAACAACAATAAAAACTAACTCAAAATTGATCACATGTTTAAATGAAAAACGTTAAAAAATGATCAAACCTTTGAGGAAAAAATAGAAAATCTTCAGGACCCAGGGCTAGGTCAAGAGTTCTTGGACATGACACCAAAAACATGATCCATGAAAGGAAAAACTGGTAAATTCGGCCTCATCAAAAATATTAACAACGTCTGCATGTGAGACACGTGTGAGGAGGACAAGACAAGCTACTGACTGAGAGAAAATAGTTGCCAGGATCCCTGTGTCTACAATATATAGAGCCTTGAAACTCAACAGTGAAAAAGGAAAAAAAGAAACAATCCACTAGAAAATGGGCAAAAGACATGAATAGCTCACTGAAGAGGACATTCAGGTGGCCAGATAGGCATGTGATAAGATGTTCAATGACAGTAGTCATCTGGAGAGTGCAAACTGAAACCGTATTAAGAGGGTTGGACATGCAACTCAGTGGCAGAGCACTTGCCTAGCATTCGAGAGGCCCTGGGTTCCAACTCCAGCACTGCAAAACTAACTAAATAAAACCACAGTAGAATATTCTACATCTATCAGAATGACCTTTTTTTTTTTTAAAGTTGGAATAGCAGGCATTGGCCAAGATATGGAGAAATGGGGTCATTCATGCACGGTTGGTGGGAATGTAAGATGGTGCAATCACTCTGGAAAACAGTCTGACAGTTTCTTCATGAGCATGCAATTTTCACAGGATCCAAGAATTACACCTGGGGGCATTTATCCCTGAGAAATGCAGGTTTATGTTTTACTTAAGCTTTACTTACAATGATCAAAAACTGGAAACAATTCATATATTCTTCTGTGATAGAAATAGACTGTGGTATGTCCATATTGTGGACTACTAGACAGCAATAAAAAGGAATGAACTCAGCTGGTCTTTAACGAATAGTTTCACTGAAGATTTTTTGACTTTATGATGGTGTAAAAATGATATGTGTTCTGTAGAAAACATATTCCAAATTATGAGTTTGGATATTTTTCGGGGCTAGCAGCATGCGCTATGATACTCTCTTGCAATATTGGGCAGCTGCATGGGAACTCAGCTCCCACTCAGCTGAAACTCTATACAGTGTGTTGAATTGCTAAGCTGGGATATTCAATAGGTTGGGTGGGCTCAGTGCATATCTGATTAATGATATGGGTTTATCAGGATGCAACTCTATCATAAAAAGAGGAGCACCTGTATTGATACACAAATTGTTACCAGACAATTATGCCAAGTGGGCAAAATAGCCTGTTCGCAATGGTGGCATACTGTATTTTCCACTAACATGGCATCCTTATTTATTTATTTATTTATTTATCTTTGAGACAGGGTTTCATTGTGTAGCTCAGGCTAGCCTAGAACTCACTAGGTAAACCAGGCTGGCCTTGAATTCACAGCAATCCTCCTGCTTCATCCTCTGGGTTGCTGGGATTGCAGTGTGTGCCACCAAGGCTGGCTCATACAGAGCATTCTTGAAATAACAAAATGGTAGCAATGCAGAGTGGCTGAGTGGTTGCCAGGGGTTAGGGATGGATATGGGGTGGGCAAGGCTCTAACGACAAGGTCTCTGTGGTGGTACAGCTCTGCTTTTTGTTGTTGTTGCTTTGTTTCTTTCTTTCTTTTTTTTTCTTTTTAGGTACTGGGGGTTGAACACAGGGCCTCCCACTTGCATACTTTGCAAGTGCTGGACCACTGAGCTGCATCCCCAGCCCATTTTTTTTTTACTTTTTGAGACAGGGTCTCACTAAATTACACAGACTGCCTCTGGTCTCAAACTCCTGCCTCTGCCTCCCGAGCCGCTGGGATTATAGGTGTGTGCCACCGTTGCTTTGTTCCTTAGGAGACAGAGTCTTGCTCTCTAGTCCAGTCTGGCCTTCCTGCCTCAGCCTCATGAGAGCTGGGATTATGGTCATGAGCCACAGTGCCCACCTACTGTTCCTGACCGTGATCCCAGTCACATGAATCACCACACGTGACAAGGCTACACCCCCCCACACACATACAAATGGGTGCACGTAGGACTGGTGAAACCTGAATGAGCTCTGTGGCTGGCACCAGTGTCAGTTTTCTGGTCAAGATACTACAGCTATGTGAGATGCTATCACGGGAGGAATTGGGCGAAGGGTACCTGAGACTCTGTTCACTTTTGCAGCTTCCTGTGGCTCCATAAGGATGAGCAGAGAAGGGCAGAGACCAAAGGGCCTTTCAGTCCTGATGGCCAGGACTCCCTTCACCAACCCAGGGCCTCTGCATTGGTGAAAACAAGAGGAGAAACTGCGGATCACGAGGGTCTTGCTGAAGGTCCCCAGCGACAGGGGCTGTCAATGGGGCTCTGGGACTTGCCAGGCAGGGCTCCTCACGGGGACTGCTGTCCCTCTCTGCTCTTGGGGGGATGCAGGCATGTAGGCAGGCATCTGGGAAGAGGCTCTGAATTGGGGCCACCGGGTCCACACAGTGTAAAGCCAGGGGTGGGGTAGGGTGGAGAGCAGGGGATGCAGCTTGAGCTTGAGGGGTCAGTGATGGGAACCCCAAGGGTGAGGGGCCTGGGAGGGAGTGGCAACCGCTCAGTCACAGGAGGATGGAGGAGGCACAAAACCTACAGATGAAACTGGGCAGCGCTCAGCAGAACACCAGCAGTGTCTTTAGCATCGCAAAACAGCTCCGTCCAGCTCCAGAGCTGGGGTGGGGGCTGGGAGGGCCGCGCTGGCAGCGATGCTGGGCACACTGGCCACGACAAGAAGGCGATTATTTGTCAGGCCAGGTTTAATGGGCTTTGCCGTCCCGCCCTTTCAGCTTGCCTTCAGATGTGGTCCCCACGCCCCCCATAACCGGGGTCCCAAGCCCCAGGGACGCGGAGCAGAGAGCTGGGCCTGACCCCGACTGGCAGCGGCCTTCTGCACCCCTCCCTGCCCCAGGGCTCAGGCGGGCGCACCTCACCCTGCAGGACCAAGCCTGGGGCCCCCCAGCAGGCAGCAGGGCTCAGGACTAACCTGGGCGCTCTGTCCATGTGCGGTGCTGTGACAGCCCCTACGGGGGCGGTGTCGGACAGAACCCACCCACCCCTACCTCCACCACTGGACAGCGGGCGGGCGTCTGCATCGCTGCCGGGACTTCGTGTCCCACCTGCGAGCGTGGACACAGTTTGGGTTGGACCAGGCTCATCAGCAGACCCTGGAGGGACATAGGCCGCCCGCTGTGTGACCTGAAGAACACTGTCCCTCTCTGGGCCGCAGTTTCAGGAGATCTCGGTCTTTGGTTTTTTCACAGTGCTGGCACCAGGGGATGGGGGCTGCGGAGGGGCTCGCACGTAACCCATGGCTGTCTTTCTGCCTGGGGAGTGTGTGGATCAGCTTCCGGCCCCGCCCCTAGGGCCGCACGTGACCACAGGTGGCGACTGTGGGTGGGAGGGGCAGCACTTAGTCACCGGCCAGTCCCCGCCCAGCCTCGGTTTGCAGCCGCCAGTACGCGCTGATCTCGCCGTCGTCTCCGCTCTGCGCCCGCATCCGCCGCCAGGTAAGCGAGTCCGGGCCGCGCCCCCTGGATCCCGGCCGCCGCCAGCACCACGGCCTCCTCCGGGCAGGCCTCCGGGGTTGGCGGCGCCCGGGAACCTCGAGACCCCTTCCCTTCCCGGAAGCCCTGCCAATGCCGGGCGTCGCGGAAGCCCGGCCAAGGGCTGGTGGGGCTCCCGGCTCCCGCTCCTGGAAACCTGTGGGAAGTTCCCGCCCCTCCCGGCTCTTCCCCGCGAAGTTGCCTTGAAACTTCGGGCAGCTCAGGAAATCGGGGATGCGGGTCCCCTGTTTCCCTACGGATGCCGGCTCACCGGGCGCGGGACGTGGCCGGCCGGTCCTTCCCCTTGTCCCCCCACGCCCTTCTCCCACTCCCACCCCTTCCTGCGTCCCGCCCCCGGCGCGCCGCCCCTCCCCGCCGCCTGCCCTCTGACCCGGCCCGGCCTTCATCAGCGCTTTCCCGCAGGTTCCCATGGGCAGAGCCGCCCGCGCAGCCGGGAGGCCCTAGAGCGCGCGGTGCCCCGCCGGGCCGGAGTCGGGGTGCGACTTGAGGAGCGGTGTCCCCCCCCACCAGCGGGAGGGCGCGCGGGGCGCCATGGCCTTCTCCCAGGTGCAGTGCCTGGACGACAACCACGTGAACTGGCGCTCGAGCGAGTCCAAGCCCGAGTTCTTCTACAGCGAGGAGCAGCGGCTGGCGCTGGAGGCCCTGGTGGCCGGGGGCCGCGACGCGTTCTACGAGGTGCTGAAGCGGGAGAACATCCGCGACTTCCTGTCGGAGCTGGAGCTGCGGCGCATCGTGGAGGCCATCGAGGTGTATGACCCGGGCTCGGAGGACCCTCGGGGCTCGGGCCGCGCGCGGGAGCCGCGGGACAACGGGGTCTGCGACGGTGAGGAGGCCAGCGGGGCGAGTGGCACCGCCGCGGAGGCCGAGCCGCTGCCCTCGCTGGAGTACTGGCCCCAGAAGTCGGACCGCTCCATCCCGCAGCTGGACCTGGGCTGGCCAGACACTATCGCCTACCGGGGCGTGACCCGGGCCAGCGTCTACATGCAGCCCCCCATCGACGGGCAGGCCCACATCAAGGAGGTGGTCCGCAAGATGATCAGCCAGGCCCAGAAGGTGAGGCCCCCGGCACAGGTGGCTGGACCAGGGGCCTGGGCTCCCTCCGCGCAACCGCGGGACCCCAGAACCGATCCCTGTGGGTCTCTTTGCTGCTTTCGCGGCTGCCTCCCACCTCCACGGGGTCCTCAGTTTCTTTGTGGAGCCGTAGCGTGCCCTTGTCCTCCAGCGGGTGACAGTGGCTTCTCCATCTCAAAGGAGGGTGTTTGCCCCTCTGGTGCGGGGTATTTCTGGCTTCCCCGGGCCTGGCAAGCAGGCTCCCCAGAATGCACTGGGAGGGGCTGGGAGGAATGTGAAGCTCTCCCTCACCTACTCTCCCTTGCTCCGGCTCAGATTCACTCCTCCGAGACCCAGGCTTTCCTGCATGCAGTGAGCTCTCCAAAGATCTTGTTGGGGGCTGGGTGACTAGACATGGAGATTGAGAAGCAACGTTAAGTCCATCTGAGGCTGGCCTGGAGACCCGAGTTCAAATGTGCCTGTTTTCTAGGGCTGCTGAGTGGCTGAGAGTCAGTTGCTCACCCTCTCTGAGCCCTCTCGTGAGCTTTGCCGTGGCAGAACTTTCCCAGGCCCGGCTGCCTGGCTGGGTGGGAGTGCTGCGGTCCTCCACGGTGGAAGAGGTGAGGGTCGTCCACTTGGGCTGTATTTTGCCATTAGAAGGTTCCTCTGGCCTTGCCTGGACCTCCCTTTCCTGATGCCTCCCAGGCTGTGCAGTGTCGGGGCCATCGGTGGCCGTTCCCCACTGACACACTGACACACATTTCGCAAAGCTGTGCTCGCCGCTCGTAGAGACCGTAGAGACCGGCTCCTGCCGGACAGCCGGGCTGTGAGTGGGTGCTGCTTCCTGTGGAGCGGAAATGCCTTTTTATGGTTTGGTCCTGATGTGACTGATAAGGGCTGCCTGGTGCGCTGTGCAGAGGATTCCACAGCTGGTCTGGCCTCGGGTTGTTGGGGGAGGACTCACTCCCAGCCCAGTCTGACCCCTTCACTGTCCAGTCCCAGAGCTGGGCAGCTCATTGCACAAGGCCCCGTGCTGGCTGGCGGGGCCGCGGGAGTGCTTGGATAGAGAGACCAGAAGCCGGTCAGGAGCTGAGGAGGTGGCCGGGCTCAGGTTTCCAGAGAGGTGGAGCCTCTGCCCTGCAAGGGGCCGGCTGTCTTTGGGTTTCTGGTCTGTGAAATGGGGCTGCGAGGGCCAAAGCTGTGTCTCTATTGTGATGATGGAGGATCCGGTGATGGGGATGAGGAAGGAGGGAAGGAAGGGGGCGGGGAGGAGGAAGGGACCTTCAGAGTTTTCAGGCTGAATAACCGGCCTGTACCTGCCAAGGGGGTGGCAGGTTCTGCTGACCCTGGTGCCTGGAGGGGGTGGCTCCGTCTGGTCTCAGAACCCAGAGGGCCTGCCAGGATCCCACTACTCACCCTCCACCTCCATTTGTAAATGGGGAAACTGAGGCAGGGTTCCCACAACAGGAAGGAGGCAGGTCTTACTCTCCCTTCTTGACCTGGGAGTAGCCACAGGGTCTAATCTCCCGCAGACAGAGCGATAGACAGTCTGGGGAGCGATGGGGCCAGATAGGAGCCCCTGGGGCCAGGCTGGGCACTCAGGGCCTCCCCCGCTGACCTCTGCTTGAGACCCAGCCACTTCACACAGTCACGTGGCCCCTTGTAGCTTCATTTGCATTCCACAAAAGTCCCATAAGAGTTTTGGTGTCACCTGTCTAAGGTGACAGCTCGGAAGACATTGATCTCGGGTGTGAACCACAGTCAGCTCTGTGTGGCACCCCAGGGGGTGACTGCCTGCAACCCCTGGACAGCGAGGAGCCCTCACGGGTCCAATGAGAGGGGGCTTGGCTGTGATGGAAGCTCTGCTCCCTGTCCCCCAACTCCCATCTCAGAGATGGGGCACTGAGGCTCGGTGCGCAGGGATCTTTTCTGACCCCACAGTGCTGCCTTGAGCCAAGCCTCTGCTCTCGGCCCCTCTTGGACTCCCTGCTGCATCGTCCCGGCCCCTTTGCCCACGCGGTGCTTGCGTGGGTGCGCTGTCGTAATAGCTACTGTTGGTGGCAAGCTCTGAGCTTTGTAATCTCAGCTAGTGTTATCTGCCCCATTTTTCCCACGTAGAAACTGAGGCTGGACTGGTTCGTCCCTGCCCGGCGTCACCTAGCTAGTTTGAGAGTGCCTGAGCCTGTGTCGCATTAAAGCTCAAGGACCTGTCCTTGGCGGTCGTCCCTAACCCCCATAGTAGGACCAAGGGGCAGGCAGGGCCTGGGGGGGGGGGGGGGGCTGATCCAGGCCACCTGCAGTCCTCTGTCTCCCCTGCGCGTCCCAGGCTTGCAGGGGCAGGGCCCGCCCTCCGTGGGGTGCTGACGGAGCACTGAGCCCCCTTCCCCCCCGCCTACCTGCTAGAGCTCTTCCTGCCTCATCTCTCTGCCTGAGTCACTCCTGTGCCCTCCACCCACCTCTTCTTGCCCTGTGCCAGGGCATGAGAGCCCCAGCCCCCGGGGCCTGGGCCAGGGACTTGGCTGCCTGGCCTGCCCGGCCACTCCTGGGCCCCTGTTCACAGGGGCGGCTGGGCTGAGGCTGCTGCTGCTGAGTCGGGGCGGCCCAGCCTGCCGCCTCCTGCTCACCCTGCCTTGTTGTCAGCATGGCTGGCAGACCCTGGGGCAGGGAAGTGACACAGCACACACTCACCCCTCGCCAACTGGGCTGCCTGGGAGTGGCCAAGTTCCCGTCAGGACTACCCCACGGGTCTCTGCTTCCCACGAGGCTGGGATGGAACTGGGGGGCGACAGCACCGGGAGTGCAGTGCCCAGGGCCCTGCTCTGTCTCTGCCTGTCTGGTGGATGGGGACAAGACTCGGGCTTGGGCCATCCCATCTGTAAAATGGGTACAGGCATTGAAGAGTGGAAAGGTCCAGGGCTGGGATTTAGCTCAGTTGGTAGAGCGCTTCGCTGCAGTCTCTGAGGTCCTGAGTTCAATTCCCAGCACCGCAAAAATGGGAGAAGGGCCTGGCAGTTCACTCCCATGGCAATCCGGAAACACTCAGCCATTGAAAACCCTATGAGGGTCGCTATGAGTCCGATACTGACTCGACAGCACCTAACAGCAATTAAGAGTGGAAGAGTCCTTTGGCTCTGATACCTGCTGCCGTGGGATTCTAGACTCATCTGGGACAAGAGACGGATATGTCCTGCATTGTACTCTCTTGGCTACGGGGCCCCGGAGCCAGCAGCTTGTGCTCTCTGAGCTGCCCTCCAGCCCTGGTGGGCTCCGTTCTGAGGTGGGAGGTCACCTGATGGGCCTTCCCTCAGCCCCCAGGAGTCAGTAATTTATCCAGGGAAAAACCTGCTGCAGGGTTCTAACTGCATACCAGAGGCTGGGCCTGTAGAATCACGCCTGGGAGAGGGGCGAGGCTGGGCTGGGTCTGGATGGCCTTGGCCAGAGCGAGGATAGATGTTCTAGCAAAGCTGTCTGCCAGCAGATGCCAACATGGGATGAACTCCAGCCCCAACATCCCAGGGGAGGGTGTTAAGCACTAGCTCCCAACTAGAACCCAGATCTCTGCCTGCTGGGCCAGGGCTTGGGAACGGGACCCAGAGAAGTAAAGTTTCTTGCCCAAGGCTACACAGCCAGAAGTGGAGCCCAGCTTTCGTGCGGCCCAATTGACCCTGCATCTTTTCTGTCAGGTTGCTGCTTTCCCACGCTGAAGTCCTGGCCTACAGCATGGCTCTGGGAGAGTCAAAGCCGCTTAATGAGGCATTTATTACATGCCAGCTCTGCCAGGTGCTGAGCAGGCGCTTTGCCTGTGCTGTCTAATCCTTGCCACGGTTCCATAAAGTGGGTGTTGGTGCCATTGTCTGCAGCTGGAAACTGAGCCTTGGTGGGGGTCAGAGAGGGTGAATAACTTGTCGAAGGGGAGCTGGGCCTAGATGCCAGGGCCTCGGGCTCTGCGCAGCTGGATGGAGCGATGGCAGTGCAGTTTTTTCTGCCCTTAATAGGCGCGTTGGCCTGTAGCTGTAGCCCTGTAGCATATGATCCCGTCAGATCTCAGAAGCTAAGCAGGGTCGGGCCTGGTTAGTACTTAGATGGGAGACCGCCTGGGAAGACCAGGTGCTGTAGGCTTGGGAGACGGGCCTGGCAACCCACTCCCAAAACTCAATCCGCTGTTGAAAACCCTATAAACAGCAGAGGAGCACTGACAATAGTTTTTCGCCTGTTGTACACAGGATCGCTATGAGTCGGATACCGACTCGACAGCACCTAACAACAATAGGCGCGTCAGGGCCTCTTGCCCAACCTGGATTGACTCAGGATGGTCAGAGCACAATCACAGGGCCCCTTGGCACCCAAACATAGGAGGACTGGCCATACAAGGCTGGGGACCAGGAGAGAGGGCCCCACCCCTCAACTGGGCCATATGGTCGCACACCACAGCACAACAGCCAGAGTTGGCCACAGTGGTCCCATAAGCCTGCATTGCCTCGAGGCCCCGCAGCTGCCTTAGTTTGTGTGAGCGTGTGGGGATGCTTGCATGATGTCTAGCGATGCATCTCATCTCATTTCCTGCCAGAAAGCCGCTCACAACTGTACCAGAACTGGGAGAGGCCCTGTGTGGAGATGGCGCCGCTGAGGCTCCAAGGGGCCGTTGGTGGCCCAGGTTCGTCAGCCAGTAGGGGAGCGGCCACCTGCCCACCCAAGCCTTCACCTGCCAGGGCAGGGAGCAGCTGATACCATAATCCCAGGGGCCGGCTTCCGATCCTCAGGCCTCCTGCCTCATGGCACCGGGGTCTTAAATGAGAGCTGAGGAGGGGTAAGAGCAGCCTTATTGGGAAGAAAGCCCTGTGAGGCCGGCCAGCTGTCACAGCCTCCCTCCTGCTGCCCTCAGAGCGGAGCCTGCACCCTGCTCCTATCACAGGGGACCAGGTGCAGGTCACACCAGGGGCTTTCCTGTGCCTGAGCCTGGACTGGGCTCCACAGGGCTCCTGGTCTCCTCATCTGTGGCATGGCGGTTGGTCACTCGTGGTAAAGCAGTGCCAGGCTTGAGTGCCTGGACATTGAGGGTGCTCAGGGAGGGGCAGCAGCTGAGAGGAAGGTGAGGCTGTTCTCTGCGCCCTGGCACGCCCTGGCCTGGGTGGGCTGCCCCGGCCTCCTTTCACGGGGTCCAAATGACCCTCAGGATGGTCAGAGCACAATCACAGGGCGCCTTGGTACCCAAATACAGGAGGACTGGCCATACAAGGCTGGGGACCAGGGGAGAGGGCCCCACCCCTCAACTGGGCCGTATGGTCGCACACCACAGCACAACAGCCAGAGTTGGCCACAGACTTGGGCACCCTCCCAGGTTAAATGCCACGAGATAGACCTCAGTGTCAGGTAGACGCAGGCCCAAGCCCAGCCCTGGTGTCATCTTTGGTGACACCTGAGAGGCCACCTTTCCCTCCCTGACGCCTGTTCGTCAGGCCCTGGTGAAGGCTCCGTGGAGCAGAGGGGGCCCGTGTAGCTCTCGGCATAGTGTCGGATGGAGCTGCATCCAGCAAGTGCCAGGCCTCGTCCCTCGGTCCTCCATCTTCGTCCTCACCCCTGCCCTGAGGGCCCCTCTGGGTGGAGCTTGGGTTCAGGAGTACTGAGCTCCCCGGCCTGGGAGGAGTTCAAGCTGGGCTCTGTGGAATCCAGTTGGCAGGACGTGGGCAGCCAGTGGCTGGTGGTCTCAGTTCTGCCCTGCATGACCATGGGCAAGGCCTTTCCAGGCCAGGCTTATGGGGGAATTAGGAGGCTGGCTGACCCCACCGTCTGATGCACTTGGACCCCGCAGACGCACGGTTCAAAGTCTTTCGAATCTGTGGTTCTGTGAGTTTCCAGCTTGATTTTCACTGCTGTCTGGGAGGGGCTCTGTCTGCGTGGAGAGGGGACGTGGAGGCACCGTGGGGCCCGTGGGAAGAGGGAGGGAGCTCATCCTCTGGCCTCACCCACAGGGTGCAGCCCCGGCACCTCCCGGCCCTCCCAGGCTCTGCCCACTCAGTTTCTGTAGCGTCCTTGAGCTCTGGGGAGAAAGCCGGACTTGGGGGCCGTGGGGGTGTCAGGGCAGCTCCCCCATGCCATTGGGCTCTGCGGCCTCCTGGTGAGAGGGCTCTGGGTGTGACCCGCACAGGAAGCTGCTCCGGCCATTTGGTGCTTAGGAGGCCTCAACCTCTAATTGGCCTTAATGAGGCTTCCTTCTTCACAGTTAGGGTGGGAATGTTCTGGGAGCAGCAGAACCTCAGAGAGGAGAGGGCCTGGGATGCCACCCAGCCTGCTAGCGTAGCGAGAAGAGAAACTGAGGCTTACAGTGGGGGAGCGACCTGCAGTAGGCAATCTGGGAAGGTGAGGTGGGGTGGGGGTAGGGCACTGAGGCATTGGCCTTTGTGATAGCATGGGAGAGCCAGGAAAGGGTGGGGGATCTCCCACTCCCAGGAGACGAGCCCAGGAGCAGGTGGAGGCTCTTCTGCCCTGGGCCTGTGGCTGTCCTGGGAAACAGGACTGGGGTCGTTATCACTGTCCTGTCTCCTGAAAAGGGGTGCGCATGCGTGTGAGCGCCTGTTGTGTTCCCGGCTGTCTTCGCTGTGGCTTGGATCAGACCCCTGCCACCCTAGGAAGCAACCCTAAACGAGTCCCCAAATGAGGCTGGTCCCTTAATCAGTCCTCTCTCTCTCACAGTCCATCAGAGGACTAGACAGCTGAACAAGTTTGAAGAAGGCCGGGAGCCCTGCGGGGAACGCTGCCCTGGGGTCTCTCAGGAGGCGAGCAGCGTGGGAGGGCTGTCTGCCTGTCTGCCTGACCTGGCCCTGCTGCTGGAAGATGGGTCCCCACTCCACACCTCTGATAATGGAGGGAAGCACCTGAGCCCCTTGCCCTGGAGCCAGCTGGAGTCCCCAGAGCCTCAGTTTCTCCACCTGCACCAGGAGTTGGTGGTTACAGTAGCGTAGAGTCCACTAGGGATGAATTCTCGAACCTGTGTGTCTGAAGAGGTTTTTAGTTCGCCGGTGGCCTTGAAAGCTGTTTCCACTGGCTGTGGCTTTCTGGGTGGACGCACTGTTTCCCGTGGAGTACTTTGGAGATGTTGCTCGCTGCCTTGGGGCTCACATTGATTCCTAGGAGAGAAGTCCGCTTGGCTGTGCTCCTCCATGGGCAATGCGCTTTAGGATTCTCTGTGATTGATTGGAAGTGATTTATTTATGATGTGTTTTTGTGTAGTTTTCTTCCTCTCTTCTGCTTGGAAATCATTGAACTTCTTGGACCTATGGATTTAGTTTTCCTCCAGGGGAAGTGATCTGGTCTGGTTTTTTAGGTGGTGGTGCTGGGTACTGAACCCCGGCCCTCAGGCATGCTAGGCAAGCACTCTACCACGGAGCTATACCTCCAACCCCAGCTTAACTCTTGAATCTTGCTCTTAAACTTCCTTAGGCAGGATCAGAGCAGAATTAGGGTTAGGAATAGGCAAACAGTGGACTGACCCCAGGCCAAATCTAGCCCACCACCAGCTTCCTAAATAACAGAACCCAGACATATCCATTTATGAATATCCCTGGCCACCTGTCTGCTCCTATACCAGGCTTGAGTAGTGGTGACAGAAGACATAACAGCCGAACCTATGGCCTTCACAGAGGTTTGCCTGTGCCTGGTCTAGGACTTACTTGCCCATGACTTAGGCAGTGTCTTTTCAAGGACTGTGTGCAGGCGCCGAGGGTTGGGACGATTTTCATGCTGGCGGGGGGAACTCCAGCCATTTCTGGTCCTGAGCAGGTGGCGCTTGGCCCCCTCCAGCCGTCCCTTTCCCGAGGTTCTTCCCCTGGCCTCGCTGGTTTCCTGCCATGCGTGTGCTGCTCCATTGTCAGCTGAGAACTCGAGGGGGACACCATGTGGGTCTCTGGAGTTCGCCCTGTGTGGCTCTCTCCCAACCAGTACCCCTTCCTGCAATCCTAGTCGCCACCCTGTGTCCGCAGCTCAGGGAGGCTGCTGGCCGGCCTCAGGGACCGCCTGCTGCCCAGCGCCGGGGCCCTCCTAGGGCTCACGGTGTTGGTTCCTCTGCTCTCGGGGGTCACAGCGCTGTGTCGCCTGTTGTTGCTGGCTTTACACTTTTTCTCTCATTCTTTGTTGCCAAGGCAGCAGGTTGAGCCCAGCGTCTGTCCTTCTGTCATGGCTGGAAGAGGAGTTGAGACCCCAGGCTCAGGGACCATTGCCCAAGTCATTCCCCTGAGCAGCGTGGCCTATCCGTTGCCACCTTCCTTAGCCTTCCAGCCGGCCAGAGGGACATGGGAGGCAGGTGGGCGATGCTCCCTGGCCTGCCCGGCCCGCAGGTGTTGCAGGTGAGGCGCGGAGGCAGCACCGCTGCCGTTCCCTGGTTCACCTGAGTCAGGTTGCTTCATCCTTCATGTCCTCCTGCATGGGGATCTCCGTCCCCATGTGGAAACTGATGTCACTGAGCATCCCAGGAGGTGGGGGGGTGGGAGCTCCCACTGCTGCTGCCTGGACGGCCCCCTCAGAGCGGAGGATGACGGCCGCACACGTGCCAGTTCCCCCGCCTGCCACGCCTCCCAGGTGCGAGGTCTGGAGGTGTGGCCCGTTCACCGCTCCAGGCTCTAAGGACGAGGGTGTCTCTCCTCTGCTCCTCTGGTCTGCTGTGCAGAGACCCCAGCTGGCTGGCTGAGCCCCTCGAGGGATGTCCGCAGTCTGGAGGGGAAGGCAGGCGGGACCATTACAGAGAGCTTGTGATGTGCAGCTCAGAAACTCTCCTCCTTGACGCCATCTCAGGGTCCAGGGCTGGGGACCCTCATCACCATGGCATTTCCAGAAATGTACAGCAGATACATTTTCCATCTAGGTGGGCCAGAGTGGTGACTGAGAGGAACCAGGGTCAGTGCTTGAGTTGGGTTTTGAGGGGTGGCTAGGAGTTGTCCACACAGAGGCAAAATTGGTGGGTGGCCCACCAGGGAGAAGCATGTATGGAGAGCCATTGGCTTGAAGCAGTACGCTTCGGGGAGAGAGAGGACAGTGGAGTCAGCACCCTCCAGAGAGGCGCTGCTGTGGAGGCTGCGCCCGGGTGCCAGCGGTGTTCCGAGTATGTCTAGACCAGCTGCTGTCTCACCCACCCTTCATCCCTGGGCACCCACTTGCTCTGCAAGGGCACTCTGGCGCCACAGAGCAGAGTCTCTGGGCACAGGGAGGCTAGAAAAGAGCTAGTGTGAGTGCCAGGGTGGCGGGCTGGTGTCGGCCCCGTGGGGGCAGGAGGCTGGAGCGGCACCGAGAGGCGGGGCGGCCCGTGGGCGCGGCGAGGAGCTCCAGCCAGCCCAGGCAGGCCCTGCTGAGCCCTAGGCAGGGCGCAAGGGAGCAGGAGCCAGGGTGCCTCAGCAAGGACGTCAGAGAGGATGCCACCCCATGTCACAGATGAGGAAACTGAGGCTCGGGGGGCTACAGCGCTCAGACAGCCCAGGCCTGCCCCACCCTGGCTGGGGCCTTGGAGGTACCTGGTGTTCTCTGTGTACGGCCAGCTCTGGGAGTACCGGAGCTGGAGGGAACCGGAGGGGAGCCAGGCTGCACTCCTATTTGCAGATGGGGAAACTGAGAGCCTCGGAGGGCTGTGGCTTGGGCCAGGCCCTGATTGCTGTAGCCTCTGCTGGGCTAAGCCGCTTGGTCTCAGTTGATAAACGCTCCTTGAGACCCAGCTCAGGCTGGAGCCTCTGCTGGGCTCTAGCCTTTGATGAGATTAGTGTCACGAGCAAGCTGGGCTGGCCAAACAGGTAATTAGGTGAGGTGATGGTGCCACGGTGCCTCAGTTTCCTCATCTGTAAAACGGACAAAGAACCGCTACTCATGGTGTGTGATGGTGAGGGTCATGTGAGCTAACGGGTGTCAAGGCCGGGTGCAAACCATCAAGTGGTGCAGGGCTGGGGGCTCCGTCTCTCAAGCAGAAGGTGCTGGGGGTGGCAGGGCCCTGGGTTCCAGGCTGTCACTGATTCTGGTTCCCATTTCCCATCTACAAAGCCAAGAGGGCGTGACAGGTCCCAGGGACCCCTGGGATCCCTCGTGGCCTGAGCATAGGCAGGCCAGGCATCAGCGGGCTCCTGTTTCAAGCCCTCTTTTGACCAGCCTTGGAGCAAACCCAATGCCTGGGGAGAATCAGCACTGAGCTGTGGGGTGCTGTGGGGCTGCACCCCCGAGCAGGCCCCCGCGGATCAACGCGACAGCAGACAACCCCCAGACCTCGTCCCCAGTGTGGGCAATGGGCACACAGTGTGGGTCCTGCTGGGGTGTGTCCCCAGCCCAAGCCCGGGACAACTCCCTGTCAGCCGTGGCACGTGGGGCCCCTCATCTGGCCCTGACCAATCTGGGGTGAAGAGGGGGCTGGTGGCCTCAGGGAAGAGCAAGCTGCCTGTGCCTCATGGGGCCCCTTGCCAGGGTGGCATGTGAGGCTGTTTGCCTGCCCAGGAGTGGCTTATCCCAGGACACCGTGGCTGGAGTGGCTGGGCTGTGGAATCCCAGGCAGCAAGGACCCTGCTGCCACCTGCGCCCCAACCCCAGTCTGTCACCCTCGGCACAAGTGGGGTCTGAGGTCATTGTGTCTCCTCTGCTGTGGCGTTCACCTGCTCCCCAAGCCGTCTCTGGCCTTTGCTTGAACACCTCCTAGGACGGAGAGCTCACACCCTCTCACGACCTCTGCCTGGCCTTGGGCAGCCTTGCAGGCAGCAAGCCCTGACATCGCTTCCTTTGGCTCACCCCTGCCAGTCCCAGCCCTGCATCGACTCCACCACCAGACAGCTCTGCGGAGACCAAGGGACCGTGAGTGGCCGTCTGCCCCGAGGATGCAGGGAGCCCTGGGCCCCAGAGGCCTGGCGCCTCCCACACCTCCACTCTGGGTGGACCAGCACCTGCCAGGCTCTCGAGACTTCCTGTCCAAGGGAGGTGGCCGGACACCAGCCCTGGGGGGGGGTGCAGACCCTGTTCTGACTTGCTTCGTGGCCTCCAGCCAGCCTCATGTCCTCACTGAGCCTCAGTTTATCCAGTGTGTGCCGGAACCTCATCACCATGGAGCCTGGGAGAGGTTGGAGTGGGGAACGAGAGGGCCTCGTGTGAACTGTGATGCGTGAGACTAATGATGGGGAAAAGGCAGCACACGAGGGTCACTGAGGCCCTCTGCTGGGCCGGGGTCTCTCACACCCCTTGCTGTATCCCAAGTGCACTCACTTCTGCAAAATGGAGCCTGTTGTACCGATGAGAGAACTGGGCCCAGAGAGGTTACGTGTTTTGCTGAGAGTCACACAGCAAGTTTGTGGCAGGGCAGGTGTGGAGCCCTCCCTGTACAGGAGTTTGGGTTTTGGTGCCAGGCGAGCAGCGGGCATCAGCAGGGGCCTGAGGGCCGGGAGGATCCTACATGGGCCTGCAGAGGCCGGCCTGGTGAGCTCACCGTGGGTGTGCATACATGTCCCTAGCAGGCTCCAGGTGGCCTCCTGACACCCTTTGTGTACACGTCTCGGCAAAGGGAGCTGCCAGGTCACCCTCACGGCGGGGTGAGGTGAGCTCAGCTCCCTGCTGCTTGGGTAGGCTCTAGCCCACTGTCCCCAGATCGCTGTGTGGCCTGGGGCACGTCCCTAGCCTCTCTGTGTAAGGTTCCTTCAGGACTTCTCAGCCCCAGGGGCAGCAGAGGGGCACGTTGACTGCCAAAGGTGGGGACAGCAGGCTAGAGAACTGGGCTGCTGTTGGGTCAGCAACTCTAGGAGGTGTGACAGGCACAGGAACTACTGCCCTGTGCTGCCTGGTGGCCAGGGAAGAGCAGAAGGGATGAGAGAGCTGAGGGCCCAGGGCCAGGCCCACACCACGCCTGTTCTGCCCAGGCCCCTGCCCAGCCAGGCGGGGAAGCTGAGGCAGGCAGTTGGGCTGGACCGTCTGGGGGTGTGCGGATGCGCTTTGACCTTTGAGGCCCCACCCCAAGCCAGGTCCAGGAGAGAGGAGGTCACCTGTGCTCCGGACAGGTGTTGACAGGTGACGCACAAAGTGCCTGTGCTCTGCAGGCTCTGCTCCGACCAGACGGGGGTGGCGCCGCGAGCGAGGCCTGCCAAAGTCCACGGCAGCCTGGGGAGCCTGGTTCCTGAAAGTGGCGGTTTCGGGAAGAGGCCGGGTGGGGCTGGCCCTGGCTCAGGAATGCCACGCAGGAATGGATGGCCCCGGGGTCCCTGGGCTGAGCCCCTTGCTGGACCCTCTGCGTCCGGCTTGGAGCACGGGCCAGCGAGTCCTGACAGGGGTGAGGACGGAGGTCCCCAGGGGCCAGCTGGAACTCGGCGGAATCTCGGCACACAGACCGTTCCTGACCCCTGACCTTGGGTGACCAGCGCTTCCCAGGCTGCCTTGGGCCCTGTGCCTTCCCGCTGTGATCATTCTCTCCCCTCTACCTCCACATTCGAGGGTCAGCTGGACTGTGTTTTCCATGGTCTATGTGATGGGAACAGCAGGGCGGGCATGTGGCGTGTGCTTTCTGTCCCCTGCTGCACCGGTGAGTCTGGCCCCAGGCACCGACTGCGCGTCAAATCCTGGCCCACAAAGGGCAGACGCAGAGAGGCCCCCGTCTCAGTCCTGAGGCTGCCGGGAGCCAGGCTGGCGTGGGCACCCGAGAGGGGTGACGTGGGAGGGCCGCGCGGCCTGCTGGGGTGCCCAGCCCCCACTGCTGCGCTGGCTCACGGCCTGGCCTCTCTCTCTCTGCTCCCAGGTGATAGCCGTGGTTATGGACATGTTCACGGATGTGGATATCTTCAAGGACCTGCTGGACGCCGGCTTCAAGAGGAAGGTGGCCGTGTACATCATCGTGGACGAGAGCAACGTCAAGTACTTCCTGCACATGTGTGAGCGGGCCCACATGCATCAGGGACACCTCAAGGTGAGCCGGCTCCTCGCTCGCCTGGCTGGCCGGAGGGCAGGGAATCACTCAGTCACTCAACAAACCCTCTTGAATACCTGCCTGATATAGCCAGTGTCCTGTCCCCAGGCACACAGAGTTCAGTGGTCCTCTAGCCTCCTGCCAGGTGGTCACATAGCTTGAATACCCCAAGGAACGCGATACTCACTCCTCCAGCCAGCAGAAAAGATAAACATTGATCGAGTGCCTTCCGCCCGGTGCTGCAGCTCCAGCCAGGAACCGCATCACGGGTTATTTCAATGTGCTCCTGCCACGTGGCTCACCTGTCTGCTTGCTTATCTCTGGGGACAGGCATATGTTAACCCCCTCCTCAGGTAATTCATGCCCCATCTGGAGAGCGCTGGACCCCAGGATGTCCTTCCTTGGGTTATACCCAGATCTGTCTCCTCACGACGTCCGCCTGCTGATATACCTGCCTGATATAGCCAGTGTCCTGTCCCAGGCACACAGAGTTCAGTGATCCTCTAGCCTGCTAGTATTCGGGTCTGGTGCAGACAGAGGAAGCTCCTTCGGGCTAAGGTCGGAGTTGAAATGGCCTTGGGATGCACAGGCTGGGTAGAAGGGATCTTTAGGGTTGGGGAGACATGATGGACCGGAGCTGGAGAGAAGGCTGCGTGCAGGCTCCGGAAGGGGCTGTGTTCCCAGCGCTGCTCCACTGTGTGCCCTTTAGCTGGCCACCTCCATTTCTGGGCTCCGGGCTTGGTCTGACAGAGGGGCGGTTGAGGTGGTGTGGCTGGGCCCTTCCCCTTCGACCCTGGCATTTGGTGCTTGCTTGGGGACCTCCTTCCACCCGGCCGCAGCTCAGCACCTGCTGTGTGTAGGGCATTTCCCTGGGTACCAGTGCGTCTGC